>PVIH01004595.1:0-137242 GCA_004025045.1 Sigmodon hispidus
GTGTGTGTGTGTGTGTGTGTGTGTGTGTGTGTGTGTGTGTGTGTGTGTGTGTTTAAATCCAATTTAACAGTCTTGGGCTTTTCATTGGTATGCTTAGAGAAACAAGAGAACTCTTGCTTTTTGTAATTCTCCATTTCATAGTATTCAACACAAACACAAGGAAAGGATAAATCAACTGTATGTTGATTTAACTTTCTATTTAGATTTTGTAGTAATAGAATTTCCAATAGATTTTAAGAACCATATTACGTGGACACAGAGAGACTTTTATGGGAGATTCCTAGAGTATTACAGGCATGGGGACACTCAGTGACTGAGCTGTTCTGGAGCCTTGTAGACAAAGCCAGCTCATTGTTCTTCCACAGGATAAACTATGGTGTGATTCAGGAGGCACAGAACCAATATTGTATTCGGTTGGACTTCTGTGTGGAATATCATTACCACATCTCAGTTGATGTTGGTCCATGACACTCATTTATAATGCTCATCATCTTGTGAAAATCCTCAGAGACTTAATTACTGTAACAAACTCAAATTCCATGACTCACTCTAAAGATTGCACCACTTGGCTCCCCGGACAATACATCTGCCCTACTAATTTTCCTTATGTTTTTGTAGCACTATATGTACCTATAGCTGTTTAGAAGTTTCTGTCCATGATGAATGAAGAGAAATTATACAGAGGATGATGTGTGGTGCTTGCAGGATCTGATAGATATTGGTATTGGGTGGGTATCGATAGAGAAGGGGTTCGGATTAATTTTCACTAAGAAACAAGTTGTTACACGTGGCAGTGATTTCATATCTGCTTCAAAGAGGAAATGTGAATTTATGAACAACGTTTATATCTGGAGGATGTAACTCAATAGTAAATCTAGTACTGGAAGGATGGGAAGAAGACTGTTTGGGGGGAGTTTTGTGTGTATTGTGAGGGTCTGTTTATAGGTTGATCTGCCTCCAGGATTGTAAACTGACTCATTTGTCCTCAAAAGGTAATGTCACCAGTTCTGCGGCTAGCTTTTGTCTTTTGTTAATATAGACACTCAATTTTCTTTCAGCGTTTATGAAGCATATTTTCTCCTATCTTTTGACCTACACATGTTTCTATGTGTGTATTATACATGCATTATGTATATAAAGTTATTGGTTTCAAACAACACACAAATACTCTTGGGTCATGTCAGATTTTTAATCCAATCTTACAATCTCTGTTCTTTTAATTGCTATATATGTTTACACAATTTATGTTTAGTATTATCATTACATTTAATAATTCAGATTAAAGTCTATTTTTCTGAGGCTATCTTTCAATAGATATTTGTTTTTTCTATTTTTTGTAAACTAATTGAAGATTTTTATGATTTATGTTAACCATGCTGTGAGTTTACGATTAATACCTTAAAATATTTTAATGATTATCATATATATGTATACACACACATATATCTTTTTCTCCAATTTACTATGAGAAACAGTTATGTTTTTTCCTTAATAATGCTATTTTAATTATAGTATAATGACATCATTTTCTTCTTTCTCTTTCCTCCTTCCAACCTCTTCTGTTCCCCCTTACTCTGTCTCAAATTCATGACCTTGTTTTCTTTTATTACTATTGTTAAATATGCATACACAACCACATACATACACATAAATATATAAATACACCTGTTGAGTCTGTTTAGAATTGCTTATATGTATTTGATGTCAGGTGTTGTATGTGTATATGTATATGATGTCAAGGCTGACCAATCGGTGTTGGAGAACCCGAGGGGGCTTATCTCTGGGGAAGTCTAATTCTTTTTTTAGCTATTGTTAGTTGCCTGTAGTTCTTTTTCTAGAGGTGGGGCCCTTAAGACTTCTTTCCCTCTTTCCCATTAGCACATCTACTAGTATTTTCATCCTTTGGGTCTTGTTTAGGAAGCCATGCTGCTGTGTTATCATGGTTGTGCCGTTCCTGTCATTTCTAAGAGATAAAGCCTCACAGACCTCCTGGCCTCTGACTCTTATTTCTGACCATCTTCCATATGTTCCCTGCACCATAGGTGCAGGAGTTGTGCTGTTGTGCAGGAATCTACTGGAGCTGGGCACCCCATGGTTCTCTGCATTATGACCCGTTATGGTTTTCTGTGATGGTCTCCATCTGCTACAAAGACAAGCTTCTTTGATGAGGGTTGAGATCTACACTTCTCTGTCGGTATAAAGACAAATGTCTAGAGAATGCAGTTAGGAATTGTTATGGTCTCACAAAGTGGCAGCAATGGGTTTCCTCTAAGATCCATGACTTCACTAGCCCAGGATAATCCACTAGGTTTCCAAGTATCAGGTGTGATTTCCCTCCTGATAATCAGGCCTTAGGTCTAATTAATTAGACAGCTGTTGGTTACTGCCAAGCTAGAGTGTCACACTATTGCACCCTTAGGAATGCCTTGACATGCTGATCATTGTGGTTCATAGGTGTCACAGCTGGGTAGGACTGAGTCCTCTTCCTTTGGAATCTTGCACAGCATTTTTTGGTATTTTGAAACCGAGTTTTAGGGAGGAAGAAGCTCAGATACAGACTGAATTTTTCAGGTTCTTCTGTGTCTGAAGCTCATGGTGTCTTCAGCAATAAGGACTTGCCTTGCAACTTCTAAGAGGCAGCCAAGTGTCGCAGAATATTATTGTAAGATGTGTTACTTTTGTTTATGTTGCATTTGTTTAATTCTGTGAAGCTCTGTTACTTTGCCTGTCTAAAACACCTGATAGCCTAGTAAAGAGCTGAGCAGCCAATAGCGAGGCAGGAGAAAGGTTAGGTGGGGCTGCCAGGCAGAGGGAATGAATAGAAGAAAAAAAAGAAGAAAGAGCAAGACAGAAGAAAGAGAGGAGGATGCCAGGGCTAGCCACCCAGCTACACAGCAAGCCACAGGGCAAGAGTGAAAGTACGATACACAGAAGTAACAAAAGGAAAAAGCCCAGAGGCAAAAGGTAGATGGGATAACTTAACAAAAGCTGGCAAGAAACAAGCCAAAGCAAGGCGAGGCACTCATAATTAAGAATAAGCCTCCATGTGTGATTTATCTGGGAGCTGGCTGGCAGGCTCCCCAAAAGGGCAAAAACAACCAACAACAGCCAAGGGCAACAGGGGAGTCTCTTGGACTCTCCTGACCAACAGTTCTCATCCTTGGTGCTGGGTTTTTTGTTTAATGGTTTATGGCTTTTAAGAGGTTGACAGCCCACATGCCATAACTATAATTTAAATATGTATATGCATATATTTATATGTGTTGTATGTAATCTTTTTAAAAATATTTTATTTTTATTTTATGTGAATTGGTGTTTTGCCTGCATGTATAACTGTATAAGGGTGTCAGATCTTGGAATTACAGACAGTTGTTAGCTGCCAGAGGTTGATGTGGATGCTGGGACTCGAACTCAGGTCCCCCGGAAGATCAGTCAGTGCTTTCAACCACTGAGCCAATCTCTCCAGCCCCCATTCTTTAAACCTAGTGTGGAATTCCGTAGAGACTCCACTTCTGGTTTGTGGTCTGTGATGGGAAGTCAGCTGTAATTCTTTTCATTCTTTGTTGTGTGGCTCGGCTCCACTTTCTTCCTCTCAATTCCCAGACAGCCTTCAAGAGTTTTTGCTTGGTTTTTGTTTTCAAAAGTTTGTTTCTTTGTTCTTTAAATATGAATAAGTGTATGTGCTGGGGGAAGGGTGTTGTTAGTGCATATGATTGTAGAGGCCTCTGGAGGTTGGAGTTGCCCACCTCCTCCAGAGCTGGAGTTACAGGAGATTGTGATCTGCTTGATGTGGGTATGGGTGCTGGGAGTGGATCCTATCTGCTGAGCCAACTCTCCAGATTGGAATTTTTCAAAAGTTTTATTAAAAACATGAAAAAAGTTAATATTACCTGTATGATTCATGAATGTGTATTGCATGAATTCTATTTGCTATTCTAATAAAAACCCTGAGCCAGATATTGGGGAAAAGCTGGAATATCCCAGAGACCAGGAAGAAACCACAGCTAATCTTTCCCAGCCAAGTCCTCAGGGCGAACTGGGTAGGTCAGTTTGAATGACTGAACTTCTCCTGCCTTATCTTTCTTTCCCTATCCAGCTATTTTACTTCCTGGTTTAACTCTCCTAGAGCCAGGATTAAAGGTTGAGCTAACACTGCCAGGCTGTTAGGCCTTAACCTCACAGAGATCCTAATGGATGTGTCTTCCCGAGTGATGGGATTAAAGGTGTAGGTCACCACTTTCTGACCTTCAAGGCTTGGCTTTGTGGGTGGCTTGCCCTCTGATATTCCAGACTATTTTTATTAACTATGTAATATTTTACTACACATTTGTGTGTGTGTTCTTATGTATGTGAGATCATTCCAGAGCACCCACACTGAGGTCAGAGGACAGCCTGAGTGAGTTGGTTCTTTTCTTTTGCCACATTGGTCCTCGGGATAAAACTCAAGTTGTGGATCTTGGCAGCAGGTGCCTTTCCCACAGAGCCATCTCACCATTCCTTAAATTAAAATAATAACAATTATTGCTATTGCCTGGGAGCTGGGAACCTGTGTATCATCCTGCAGGTGAGGAGGCCTGAGGATAGTGTTGTGTTTCCTCTCTCTCACCTTTACCCCAGGTTGGGGGGGGAGGTGGGGAGGTGGGGGGGATGTAAGAATTCAGACTACCAGGTTTTGACCAGCAGGGCAAGCTATTGTAGTGACCCATGTTTTTCTGTTTAGTTTTTTCTTTTCTTTCTGTATATCTTCCTACTTGATGTTTTCTGAGCATCTTGAATTTGTCCTTAAATATCCTTATTAATGTTGGATAGTCTTAAGACATCTTTTCAAGTAATTTTCTTCTCCTGCCTTTTCCTTCTGGAATTCCAGGTACATGTGTGAGAGCCTGTTGATGCCTTTCTGTTGCCCACAGTTGTTTGGTCCTCTCTCTCTCTCTCTCTCTCTCTCTCTCTCTCTCTCTCTCTCTCTCTCTCTCTCATCTCATTTCCCCTTGATATTTTAGTCCATTTTGTGCTATATATAATGACAGAATATCTGAGTTTGGATAATTCATCCCCAAGTCTTAGGGGATGAAATTAATTAGTATCATTCATGATGGCTGAGCCCTTAGGACCTAAATACTTTCCATTAGGTCAAACCTCCCAACACTGCAGCCCAGGGAGAGGTTGGTTGGGGGTTGTGTCACGCTTCTACCACATGCCTCTTTCTGGTACATATTCTACTCAGAGATCTTTATGTTTCCATTTGAGTTATTTCTAGCTACCTATATTCGTATTTATTTTCTTAAAATGTGTTGAATATGCTGGTAGTTGGTGAAGGCTTTCTTCATTCTTGTATTTTTGCAGTGCTAGTATTTCAGCTAGTATCCTTAGGGTACTAAGGGTTAGTGATACATTTTCATGTGTGTATGTATCTTTTTTGGCTTTTCCACTAATGTCTAACTTAACATGTTAATCATCAGTATTTTGAATTTTATTTCCAATATACCTAATATCTAAGTCATGTCTAAGTCTGATTTTATTAATTTTTTGCCTTTTTTAATGCATCTCAGAATTGTCTGAAATTGCAGACACCAACACAATGTAATTTATTTCCAGAAATAGATATACTTCTGCTTTCTGTAGTCTCTTTATATGGGATTTGGGTTAATGTGATAAGGAATTGGGCGGTGTTTGGGTTGTTCCTGTTGCTCTGGCAACCCTTTTCTGAAGAAGCTAAGATTTCAATGTGTCAATGTTACTCTATTTTTCAGGGAAATATTGTGATGCCCAAAGAGATTTTCTTCATGTTTTTATACTTCCTTCACTTCCAGCGTTGGCCCATGTGTGGAAATCAGATTGTTCTGTAGGGTTTGTATGTAGATTCTGGGGCTTGAACTCAGATCTTCAGGCTTGGCAGCAATCACCATTATCTACTGAGCCCTGTTGCCAGCCTTCACATTAGTTTTTACCTCTAGCTCTTGCCTCCCCCAGGCACTAGACTGTTGTTATTTGGGACTTGGTATATAAATTACCAACCTGGAGGTATTACTAATTGCTAATGCTAAACGACTTAGTACTTAATTCACTACCTGTCTTGTGGTGGTTCCCTTTCTTCTGAAGCAAGCGCTGGATATCTGAATCTAAGGGATGAGGCAGGCTCTGTGATCTTATATAGTAATAGTAGATCTCCAGTACTGCGGGCCAGGACATTTTCAACTCTTCCCCAAGTCAGTAACTGCAGCGCTAGCCTCAATGAATGCTCCCAGCGTGACTGGTTTGCTATGTTTTACTCAGCGGTTGAAGCTATTGTTCCATAGAGGAGATGGAAGGAAGGACCTAGAAGGTCTGATGTTTTTGCCACTGTAACCTCATCCCTGCAGACACACTGTGAAGAGACTTTGTCTAGTCCTACACTTGACCTTAGTCTTTCTGATGGGATCCCTGGGAAAGAGGCTGTAAGTGGGCACAAATTCCCCTTCTTACTGTGTCCTCGGGGTCTGTGTCTTCCTCCTACTCTCTCAGCAATTCACTACCTTTTAGATGTGTCTGATGAGCTTGTGTGGGCGGCTCCTGGATTCTGTCCCAGGCAAACAAGTGTTACAGCCTCACTTTCCATGGAGAGGCCTGACGCTCCTTTCATGGCGGGCTGGTCTGTTGCCCTATGACCTCAGCTCTCTGGTGAATTGTAGGAATGCTAAGACCAGCTAAGGTTGTATAGATTATACAACTCTTCTTTGTTTTGAAATTAAGACTAACACTCTAGTTATTATTTTTTTTAACATCTATAAGAATGTTTTAACTTCTAGCCTTTTAAGAGCAGAGCTTTGAGCTTTGCTGTGTAGGTAAATACTCATTCTTAAATCACTGGCACTAAAAGCGTGACTTATATCCTTGCAGAAACTTGGGGACCATGGCAGCCGTGGAGTCAGTGTAGCGCCACGTGCGGGGATGCTGTCAGAGAGCGTCGCCGTGTGTGTCTTACTTCTTTTCCCTCCAGACCCAGCTGCTCTGGAATGTCCTCAGAAACCTCTTCATGCTCCCTGGAGGAGTGTGCTGGTAGGTGTTCCTGCTTCCTCGAGGCTCACTCTTCAGAGCCTCTGTCACTCAGGCCTGTCTGGGGACTACCAGGCTAAATTCATCAGACACTTGCTTCTCTGATTGCCTTTGCTTTGCCTTTGTGCTTACCAGTGTCTAAGACTTGGAGTAGTTGGGATAGTCACTTGCCGATGAGATGATGGGATTTAATATTGGAAGTGGGAGAAGTGGCGTGGGAATATGTCTGCAGCTTCAGACATATTCAGTAATTTTAAAAACTATAGAAATGGTTGGTGGAGAATGTGCCAGGAATCTGTTCTTTCCTACTCCTATAGATTCCAAGGATGGACCATGTTCAGGCTCTCAGGCTTGGAAGCAGATGCTTTAACAATTGGGCCAACTTGCTAGCACCAGATTTTTTTTTTTTAAGAATCTCACTGTATAGCTCAGGATGATCTTGAACTTTTATCCCACCTCAGCACATGGAGGGCTAGGACTACAGGCATCCATCCCACCATGCCCAATTAGTTGTTATTTCTCCCCCTGTTTCTTTACTACCTTAAAACAAAACATAATGAAACAAAAAATCGTATGGAAAAACATCTTTCCTTAGTTTTCCCGCATTATCTCAGAAAGAAGCAGGACGATCTGGGCGTATAGACCATCAGTTCTCAGAAAGAAGCAGGACGCTCTATTTCTTTCCTTTTTGGTGGCCTGAGTTCATTTGTTACCAGTTTTGTCTGGGAGGGGAGGCAGGGTATTTCTTCTTGTTATCTCCAGTGACTGGATTTTCCTGCATTTTCTGAGCATTATTAACGTCCACCTTGATAGGTACTCAGTGGTATTTGATATGAGTGGTCCATGGAGATGACCATTTGCCTGAGCCAGGTTTGTCTCCTCTGTGGAGCTGAATGGCACTCACTCACAGTTTTGATGATGAAGAGTCTGTTTTCTTCTTATTTCAGCCACTTCTTGGGAAGCTTTTGCTGAGGTCCTGACTTTTAGATAAACTTCCTCTGTCAAGGCCTACCTTCTTATACTTTCCATGTCCAGATTGAAAGGCATCCTTAGTTCCTCATCCTTCTGAGGTTGGGATATATTAGATATTTTCTTTTGTTTGGACCGTGGAGAACCTTTTGGCCAAGACCAAAGGTACCACGCAGCCTCTCCCAGTGTTTCCACTTGTGGCCTTGGAAGGTCCTCTTGCTACTTATCTTTCCAACCAGTACCATAAGCCTTGTGTTCTTGGTTTTAGCATTTGAAGAATATTATTCTCCATTTGTCTTCTTATTGCAACCCTAGCCTAGGCTTTTCTTCCTGCCCACATCTTCTTTAATAAGTCCTGAACTCTCTAAAAGAAATTACATCTGTCCTGAACATGGAAAGACATTTTCTTTTTTTAAACATCGGAAATTTTTCATGTACGTATGCATATGAACTTTTGAGTGAATGCATGTATTATGATGTTATGTGTAGAGGTCATAAGATAACCTTGCAGGCATTTGTTCTTTCTACCATGTGGGTTCTGAGAGTCAAACTTAGGTTGTCAGAGTCTACAGTTAGTGCCCTTAGCTGCTGAGCCATCTTGCCAGTCCCAGACATTTTTTTCTTGTCATTATTCTGTATATAATATAGTGTGACAACTAGTTATACAACTATTGAACTATCCTGGGCAATATAGGTGGCCTAAAAATATCTTCAAAAGCAGGACAATGTGTGTGTCATATGCAAATATGACATCATTTTATAGACACCTGCAGTGGCTGATAATCCTAAGCATCCAGCTGCTGTGGAATAATCTTCTTGTACATGGTAAAGATTGGTCACTTAAATTGGTTTAATAAAACACTGATTGGTCAGTAGCCAGGCAGGAAGTATAGGCAAGGTGACCAGACTAGAAATCCTGAGAAGAATAAGGGCAGTCAGGAGTCACTACCAGTCACCAGGAGTTATCAACTGTTTTCACTGATTCAAGGGTTCAGAGTTTTGTCTGGCTATAGAAGAAAATGCTTTTGTGCCCCTGTCTGAGTGCAGCTATGAAACGCTTTAACAAAAGAGTGTGATTGGTTCATCCTACTGGGTGTAATAGCAATTGCTTTTCTATTATTCTTTTTAATAATGACTGAACCAGTTGATTAAACTAACGTTTATTAGATTCCAACTATTTGCAGGCTACAGTGAACTGTGACTAGGATTGGGAATATGTTGAATTTTACTTACAAGATATGTCCTTGTTTTGAAATCTGACATAGCGGCCTGGGAGATTCAGAGAGAAACATCATACAAAGCCTGAAATAATAAAGGTGCACACAGCTTTCTATGGAAGCATGCAGGGTGAAAAAAATCTATGCTGGGGACAAGTCAGTCTCTGAAGCAGGTGATGCTTGAGCTGAAGTTTGAAGATGGGGACTGTACCATCAGGATGAGCAAGATGGGAAGAGGGTTTGGTTAAAGGAGCAGTGACTGAAGGTATAGGAGAAACAGCTCAGTCAGAGGTCGAGATCTGTGAGGAATTCCCTGTGGCTAGGAGGGGAGGGGACAGATAAAGTGTCCCAATGGACCTCAAAGGTGTGACCCTGTGCTAGATGCATCTTTGATACAAATAAAAAGAGTAGGTGTAATGAAGAGAGTCTGTTAAGGATTTTTCAGAGACTCCAGTGAAAACTTGAATGGAGGCAATAGGGATTCAGGGAGAGGGGGGTGCAAAGCCCCTGGATGTGACAAGTGACAGGAATGGAGGATGAAAGCCAGGGCTCTGATACTGGCCACTACATGGTCCAAGAAACTCTATTTTCTTAAAATTAGGTCTATCAGGAGAAGTCACAGGCTCTTGAGGGGGAGAAAGCTAGAGATGTAGCTCAGAGATAAGAGCCCTCAGATATTCAAGGCCTTCGATTCATCCTCTAGAAGAGTACTAAATATAGACAGTTCTGTCTGACCAGAGAATCAAGTTGTTATTATTGAAACAAATGTGGAAGTCACAAAATGGCAGACAGTACTTCAGGATGGAACAGTGCATTTGACTGTTGGGGGTCATTCATGATTACAGGGAGAACTGTACTATTGCAGGAAGCGAAGTTGATGATAGAGGAGCAGTATGTCAGTAAATGTGGACTCCTCCTTCTGCTAAGCAGGGCAGGGAAGGCAAGGAGTATGATTGGCTGTGGCATTGTGGGGCGGGGAAGAGTCTCTTTAAGGCAGAAAGTGTGTGCACATGTTTCTATTCTGCTGGAGAGGACACTTGAAGATGCTTGGTCAAATGGATGATCAGGGAAGGATGGCTTAAGGGAGGCTGGGTGGGTGGACCCACATTTTCCAGGAGCACACTTGTCCCCCTGTTGATGTGAAAAATGGGCCAGCAGAGGTGCAGCTGCTGCTGTGTTTGTGGATAATGGTGGACAGAGCTTTGTGGGGAGCTGTGGTTGGATAATGCGGAAGTGCAGAGGCACAGGCCTGCATGGCCACATGCCTTCTTCTGCCTTTACTCAGACACTGGGTGCAGCAGCTGAGAATTCACATATCTAGTAGGTTTGTTTAGGATAGGCTCTTGCCACAGACTATGGTGGGGAAGAGGTCATTTACATATACAGTCTACGATTGAGAAATGCCGGACTGAAGGCAGGAACAGAAGTAAGAACATGGAAGAATGCTGCTTACTGGCTTGCTCCAAGGCTCTTGTTTGGCTACCTTTTTTTTTTTTTTAATTAAAAACCTTATTTATTTGCCTTGGTGTTTTGCCTGGAACTGGAACTATAGACAGCTGTGAGCTGCCATGTGGGTGCTGGGAACCAAACCTTGGTCCTCTAGAAGAGCAGTCAGTGCTCTAAACCGCTAAGCCATCTCTCCAGCCCCCTTGGCTACCTTTTTTATACAGACCTGCCCAAGGATGGTATTGCCTGGGCCCTCCTAGATGAATCAGTAATCAAGAAAATGCCCCACTGACACACACACAGGATAATTCCATGAAGGCAGTTCCTCAGCTGAGGTGCTCTCTTTCCTGAGAGCCAAGCTAACAATCAGAGCTTGCAGAGATCTGAAGTTGTTTCCTATAACTCCAAATCCAGGGCATCTGAACTCTCTTCTGGCCTATGAGGGATCTTTCGTTCTCTCTCTCTCTCTCTCTCTCTCTCTCTCTCTCTCTCTCTCTCTCTCTCTCTCTCATATATGTGTGTGTATGCACACACAAATAAATATTTTTTTAAAATACCAAGACATTTATGTAATAACTTCCAGCTGAGAAGGTTGGGGAATGTTGCTCTGTGGGATGGACAGGCTTCAGGTGAGATGAGACGAGCAGAAATGTGGGCATCTTTTCCCTGCTCAGGAAGATGGTTCTAGATATTAAAATGGGGCAAGTGAAGTACTTACTATGTGTTTACTAGTCAGATTTTCCTCGGTGAGTTCTATTCATTGTGGAAGTTTAGGTACAGTTACCTGAATCATCTATTTTTGGTTTCGAGTTATATGCATAGACTTTCCCCATATGACTCTCACGGGTACATTTAACGAAAGGTAGCTCCTCTTCCCATCTTCATGAGTGTGTGTGGGAGGGTCTTGGCAGGAGCTGCTGAGCACAGAGGTCTCTTGGTTGTGGCTTCCCTGGCCACCTCCCTTCTGTGGCCCCTGTTTTTGCAGGGTTTCTTCCTCTTACTCTGTTTACCTTCAGCTCTCACCAGGGAATCCAAGTCTTTGGTTCTTTCTTTTCCTCTTTAATTGCTCTGATAATGGTGGCAATCATTTTGGCCCTATAATCATGCAGAGAAATCAATATAAGAGAATACATTCGTTTTAACTCTTTTTTTTTTCTTTTTCAAGTTTTCTGGCCACCAGGCCCATCACCTATTCCACCCCAGGGTCCAGTGAAGTCCAACGACGTCGTGACGGTCACAGGGATATCTCTGTGCCTGTTCATCATCATTGCCACCGTGCTCATTACCCTCTGGAGGAGGTTCGGCAGAGCCCCCAAATGCAGCACCCCTGCTCGACACAACTCCATCCATTCCCCTGGCTTCCGGAAGAACTCGGATGAGGAGAACATCTGCGAGCTGAGTGAGCCTCGTGGAAGCTTCTCAGATGCGGGTGATGGACCCAGGGGAAGCCCTGGGGACACAGGCATCCCCTTGACTTACAGATGCAGTGTGCCAGCGACTCCTGAGGATGAGGCCTCGGGCAGTGAGAGCTTCCAGTCCAATGCTCAAAAGATCATCCCACCCCTGTTCAGCTACCGCTTGGCCCAGCAACAGTTGAAGGAGATGAAGAAGAAAGGGCTGACAGAGACCACCAAAGTGTACCATGTGTCTCAGAGTCCCCTGACAGACACTGTAGTGGATGCCACTGCCAGCCCTCCCTTAGACCTGGAATGCCCCGAAGAGGCAGCAGCAAGCAAGTTCCGAATCAAGTCTCCATTTCTGGACCAGCCTGTAGCAGGTACCGGGGAAAGGCCCCCATCCAGGCTGGATTGCATCGTGCCTCCGCCCAGCTGCGCAGTCAGTCCCAGCCAGACCCTGATCCGCAAGTCACAGATGAGGTCCACTGGTGGGAGGGATGGCTCATCCGAGAGGTGCCACTCCAGGAGTTCTCTCTTCAGGAGGACTGCTAGTTTCCATGAAACCAAGCAATCCCGTCCTTTCCGGGAGAGGAGCTTGTCAGCGCTGACTCCCCGCCAGGTCCCCGCCTACAGTTCCAGGATGCGGACCTGGGACCAGACAGAGGATCGGTGTAGGCCTCCTAGTCGAAGTGCTCACCTGCTTCCAGAGAGATCAGAACACTTCCAAGGGGCAGGTCGAGCCAGCAGTCCCTTGGGCCCTCTCACTAAATCCTACACTGTGGGGCATCCCAGGAGGAAACCGGACTCTGGGGATCGCCAGGCAGGATTGGTAACTGGACCGGAGAAAATGGAGCCTCACCGAGCTCACAGAGGACCATCCCCCAGTCGCAGGAGTGTTTCAAGGAAGCAGTCTTCGCCCATTTTCCCTAAAGATAGCTACCAGAAAGTCAGTCAGCTTAGCCCTTCTCACTGCAGAAAAGATAAATGCCAGAGCTTCCCCATTCACCCAGAGTTCGCCTTTTATGACAATACTTCGTTCCGCCTCACTGAGGCTGAGCAAAGAATGCTGGACCTCCCGGGATACTTCGGCTCCAATGAAGAGGATGAAACCACAAGTACACTTAGTGTGGAGAAGTTGGTAATCTAGGCTAAGCAGCTGCAGGACTTTCCCCAGCTGGAAGTATATCCACATACTTTCTGTTAACTATATTGTATAACTTTGTGGGAATTAGTTCACCCAGTGTGCGTGCGTGCGTGCGTGCGTGCGTGCGTGTGTATGTGTGTGTTTTAACTCATTAGGAAAACGTTATTTATCCTGAACGTTTCTTTTTGTTATCCCTTTTCTATTGGCTTATTACTACTAATAAAATTTAAGTAAGGCAAATGTGTGATGCATTTTGAACACTACACTGGATGTTTCCAACTCTGGAATCTGGAAGCTTTTCTCAAAGGGGAGGAGCCTACCGCTGGATGCTGCTGTGTGCAGAACTATTATAAGAGTGATCTTGTAACTTGCTTTATTTCGCATTAAGAACTAAACAAAGAACATAAAAAATGGGGCTGTTTCTTCTGAAGTTTGTTATCAAGGTACCAAGTGGGATAAATGCTTCCAGCCCGGTGGTCTGATAACGGGCCAGCATCCCCTGAAATCGCTGCATTTTCTTCTCTTTCATAGTGACCTCCCTACTGCCATGCCCATCCTGCTTGTAGATTATTTTTTCCTCATTTTGAGTGTATCAGGATGTCAGCCTGCTGGTGAGCTTTCAGATAGGGGGAAATCACGACTGTAAACACCGTAGTTTCAAAGGTTACTGTTTGTTGAGCTGCCGCTGGTGCCGTTTTTTATTGAACGCTAAAATGTGCTTCCTCTGGGACAGCTTTTTGATGACTGTCTGCTCTGCAGGAACAGGCGGGGCAGATTGTCCGGAGCTGTCTGACAAATGCTATGCATGGATGAAAGAAGAGCTAGGCTCAGTACTCTCCCGTTTTTTTATTTATCATACCAGAAAGCTTTGTTCTTGATCCAGGCTCACAGGCCTGTGTGCCAACCTTTGACACGGAGGGGGAGGGCACGTGCTCACTTGATCCAGGATCTCCCAGTGAATAATAACCCAGCAGTGTCAAACTGAGACCAAAACAGCTCAGGAGAAATGGAAATCAAGGGAAACACTATGGGCTCGGAGGTTTTCTGTTAAGTGATGCTCACTCTTTACCTAGCTCAGTTTTCCGGAGCTCTCAGCAACAGTGAACCCCTGCCTCTGAGAGACATGCAATCTTTAGCATGTAAATTATAAAATTCAGTAGATAGAACTTCTGTTTCTTACCATGGTGTCTTCATGTACTAGTTAGTCCCAGTAGCTGCTATAGAATAGGGGCTTGGTAAAGTTAGAGTAAATGGCCAGCTAGAGAAGTGCCTTAAAAACCATTTGTGGTTGAAGTAGAATGATTCTTCGTAATACTTCACACTGTATTATGAAGGAAATATGTTCATGAGAGATTATGAGACTTATGTTTATAGAGGTCTCCACAAATGGAAGTATTTTTTATTTTAATTTTAATTTTTTTTTGGTGTTACCGACTTGCATATTTCTTCTGAACTCAAGGTGATTCTTAGCCAACATATTGCTAGTTCACATTATCTTACTCTATGTGACCTTGGCAATCTGGTGATATATTACACATTTATATATTTATTGTCTGTTCCAACCGGTCATAACTCTCTGTTGTGTGTCTGTGTTCACTTGCTTGAGAAGAAATGTTTTTTTTAATACAGTTTTCAATTAAAATTTATTTTAGTTTTTTATACAAACACTATATTTACATCATTTCTACCTCTCTTCCCCTAACTAATCCCTCTCAAATCCATCTCTCTCTCTCTCTTTCTCTCTCTCTGTCGTCTTGTGTGTGTGTGTGTGTGTGTGTGTGTGTGGCCACTTGGGACTGAATTGAACTCAGCTGTTGGGAGTTTGTCCTTGGAGAAAAATTCCCCCTCTCTCAGTAGCCATTGATTGCCCATGGCTCTTAATTTAGGGTTGGGGTCTTGTGAAATGTCCCCTATTGTGTTGGCTAGGGTGGCCACTGCACAGGTCTTGTCAGTACCTATATTGTTGTTATTGTTCTGGTCACTTATCTCATGACACTCTCAGGCAAGCCTGTCCAACTCAGGACTTCAACCATCACCCACAAGATAAAAATTCTCAAACACAGGATTTGTAGCTCTTTGACATTGATTCTTCTGGATACCTTTGACTGCTCCAACAGTAGATCCCGACTGTCTTCTTATCCTCCCTCAACAGTTCGACACTTGGGTACAACACCAATGCACAGCTGGCCACCAAAGTTAGACACTTAAGAGTCACCCTAAACTTGGCTTTGGCGCATCTCTGATGTCATCTCTGTTTTCTCTGTTCCTGTTGCCCACTGTATCATTTCTTTTAGTCTTTACTAAACATTGTTTGAGAATGTTTGTACAATGAGTTTTAATCCTATTTAACCTCCCTATTCCATCTCTTCCTGGATCCATTCCCCTTCCCTTCCATCCCAGTTTTGTGTGTCTTCCCCTATAATGGCCAATTGCCCAAATAGTCTTTAATGTGTGGGTTTCCACTGGGGTATGATAGACTTATCCTGGGCTACACATTTTGAGAAAACTGACGGACCATTCCTTTCTGGGAAGCCAGCGATTGCTAATCATAGCTCCTGAGCAAGGGGTGAAACTTTATGTTCAACTCTCTTCTCCCTGCCAGAATTTGATCTGGCTTGGGCTTGGCAGATTTTGTGCAAAGCTGTCACAACTACTTTGAGCTCAAATGTATGGCTACTGTGCTATGTCCAGAAGACACTGTGTCCTGGTAGATATCCACTACCTCTGAGTCTTATAGTCTTTTCACGCCCTCTGCATCAATCATCCCTGAGACCTGGAAAGAGGGCTGTGAGATAATTCACTCACTTTGGGGTTGAACATTCTGCAGCCTTTTCTCTGCATGCTGGTGAGTTGTGGGTCTCTGAGCTGATCTTTGTTTACTAAAAACAAAAGCTTCTCGAATGAGAGTTGAGAGGTGCCTTAGTCTGTAGGTACAATTACAAGGCATTAGGAATGGGTCTAACACTATGTCTACTTACTTAGCAGGTTATTAGTAGTACATGCCTCTCTGGGGCCTACGGCCTGTCTAGCCAAAGACTGTTGGCTAGCTATGGTCCTTTTTATTAAATTTCTAAAATATTCCTGCTCTATCTTACTCCCCTACCATTCACGGCAGTTAGAATATTCTTTGTAAAATAAAAATCTGATCATTCTACTCACCCTATGAGTCCCGTTTCTTTGGCTCCCAATGACAGAACTCACGTAAACTCCCATCATAGGTCTTTCAGGACCAGGTATATCCACTTGGCACAACACCTCTGCACACTTCGTGCACTGTTAACACACTTCTTCATTCTATAGACTTTACACATGGCGATTGCAATGTACAGAACCTTTCTATGCTCTGTCCATCTGGTGATAGTTTAAGTCTTCTCTTTTACTGTTCAACAGACCCAAATGCTTTGCCCATGTTTGCCTTTCTGAGAGAATTTGAGCACAAAAATGGAATAAAGTGCAATCTTATTATTTTTAATTTCTACATACTTACAATAAGCATCAGGAACAAATTTTCATTCAATTTTATTTAATTGTGTACCATCACCTTGAATTTAACATGAGGTTTTATTTTGTTTTCAACTGGTGATCAAGTCCAAGGTCCCTTGCAAGAGCTGTACCACCGAGCAGGTGTCATGGACACAGTTCAGTGGTAGAATGTTTCCTTGGTAGCTTGAGGCCCTGGGTTCATGTCATACAACCGCTACAACCAGAAATAAAACAAAGCACCTGGGCAAGAGTAAGAATGTTAATTTAAAATATTAAAGGAAGATGAGCTGTGATTCTAGTTAGAAGCAAGTCTATCCAGAGGATCAAGAGAGAAATTTGAAGAGCTGGGGATTTGGCTCGGTGGTAGAACATTTGCCTGGCATGTGCAAGGACCTGGACCCAATCTTTAACATAACAACAAAAAGGAAAACTGATGCTTGGACTTGCTTTATTTAAATCCTTTTGGTAGAATAGGAGATGGAGGACTGGAGAGATGGCTCAGTGCACTGGCCACTCTTGCAGAACACGTGAGATCAGTTCCCAGCACCCCCATGGCTCGCTCACAACCATCTAACTCCAGTTTCAGGGTACCAGGTGCTCTCTTGTTACTGCCCCCCCCCTAAAGTACCAGACAGGCATGCAGGTAGCACACCAACATACATACAGGAAAACACACTCATTCATTTATTTTATAATAAATAACTAAAAAGATTTTAAATGGATGAAAAATGGAAAATCATGTCTAAGCTGCCTTTGTGATTCTTCATTATGCTCAGAGTAGGTGCTCTATAAATACCTGTTAGATGAATGTGGAATGACTCCAATTGATGCCATCAAATACGGCTTTAATGAGTTCCCGGGAGGAGGTAATCTTGAGGTTGCTACTGTGGCCAGCTGCCAGGTGCATGTGGTGCCAGCATAGTTGCTGGATGGCAGAGTGGTGGAAATGTCAATCTTGAATAAACGTCTAAGAATTTAGTAAGAACGGCTTAGCAAAGACTTGTACAAAACAGCAAATAAAAAAGAGTGCCTACCATTTAAGGTTAACCTCACTTAGCCCAGTTAGGAAAAAAACAAAAGCTGACTTAATGGCCTGAGAACAGACTCCTGCCTACACATTCATTCTCAACAACAACAACAAAATTGTTGATTGGAATCCTCTTCATGATGAGGCCATGCAAGCCAACTTTCCAAAGTTCATGTGAGACTCTATTATCTTACTTCTCTCATTAACAGAATTTCCCATCCTCCTGAGGCTTAGAGGAAGCAAAAACTAGAAGGAGAGATTTTTGGATGCCGCAGTGAGTGGCCTAGAGGTAGGATTTAGTCTTGAAAACTGGCTTCAATAAGATTACTGAAGTGATAGGTATAGTGTGTCTGTCTGTCTGTGTGTGTGTCTGTGAGTGTGTGTGAGTGTGTCTGTGAGTGCTTGTGTGTCTGTGTGTCCTCTGTGTGTGTCTGTGAGTGAGTGTGTGTGTGTGAATGTGTGTGTGTGAGTGTGTGTATGTGTCTGTGTCTTGTGTGTATGTTTGTGTCTGTGAGTGAGTGTGTGTGTCTGTGAGTGCTTGTGTGTCTGTGTGTCCTCTGTGTGTGTCTGTTGAGTATGTGTATCTGTGTGTGTGTGTGTGTGTGTGTGAGAGAGAGAGAGAGAGAGAGAGAGAGAGAGAGAGAGAGAGAGAGAGAGAGAGAGAGAGAGATTCCTCAGTTTTGAGGCAGTGCTTCTCACCTGTCTGGGCCTGTTAAGCAGGCTAGATTGGTGGACCAGCAGGTCCCAGGAATCCCTCTATTTCTGCCACTCTAGTTCTGGGGATCCTGGTGATCATGTAAAGGTTCTTGGGAAGGAACTCAGGTTCTCAAGAATGATGTCTCTGTGTGTCTCAGTGGGTGTGGGTGTGTCTGTCTGTCTGTGTGTCTGAAGACAGGGAACTAAGAGTAACCCTGAATTTCTGATTGTTCTGCCTTCATCCTCCTAAATGCTGGGATTTCAGGCATGTGCCACCACTCTGTATTAATGTAGTCCTAGGCATTCAACTCAGGGCTTTATGTACCTTAGTCAAGTACTGTACCAGCTGATCTACATCACCAGCCTGCACCATAA
This sequence comes from Sigmodon hispidus, assembly GCA_004025045.1. Classification (NCBI taxonomy): domain Eukaryota; kingdom Metazoa; phylum Chordata; class Mammalia; order Rodentia; family Cricetidae; genus Sigmodon; species Sigmodon hispidus. The sequence goes on from PVIH01004595.1 coordinate 18,787, forward strand.
CGGTTTTGTCTACTGCTACAGTCTGGGAAAGATGGAAAAGGGGCTCATTATGAAGTGTTTTCTGGAAATATAACTAGACATTTTTTCCCAACAACTAGGAAGCATTATAGTGTGGACTTTATGAACTAGTTTCATGGCGCAGGTGTATGTCACCTCATGGAATTTGCATCACTGTGGGAAATGCAGAGTGAGGAATTCTCAAGAGTACCCAGTAATCACTATGCAAGAGTGAGCTAATGCTTCTCCCATCTCTCCGACATTGGTTCATGATGCAACACATGACTTCTTAATGTATTTGGCTCTGAAAAGAGGGTAATAATTTCATAATCTTAAGCAATCCTGATCTGCTGTGAGATTGTACTAAGTTGAAGTAATTAACCCTTGCTACTATGTGTTGACATTATCTCAAGTTCTTATATGTATCTAGTTAACTTAATTCTCATATCACATCTGAGATAATAGTGATCATTTTGTAGATGAAAATAAAGTTAAATTACATGTTTGTTTAACACCACAGCTAGTCAGGGAAAGTCAGGAACGGAAAGCCCAATCAGTCTAGTTTCATAGGTCACATATTATACATAAAACATCTGGTAGCTATTTTTCTTTAGTTCATTGAGGAAACAGTAAATTAAACACTAGCATGCACCTACAGTGTAATAAAATATTACCAGTTTAAAAAGTCCATAATTACCAGGGATCCTGCATGGCACTGACCCAGGCACTCTGAATAGATGTGACAGTTGTGTAGCTTGGTCTTCTTGTGGGACTCCCAATAGTGGGATCAGGGGCTGTCTATGACTCTTTTTCGACCCTATTCCTCATGCTGGGTTGCTGTACTTACCCCGCCTTAATAAAAGGGGAGGGGTTTCATCTTACTGCAACTTGATATGCCATGTTTTGTTGACATCCATGGGAGGCCTTCCATTTCCTGAATAGAAATGGAGGAGGAGTGGATGGGGGGACAGGGGGAAGGGGATCAGGGAGGAGAAGAAAGGAGAAAACTGCAGCAAGGATGTAAAACAGATTTTTTTTTAAAAAAAAAAAGTCAATTAAATCTTTACTAATATTTTTGAAGTCAATATTTTGTTACTTATACCACCTCATGGCATAAATGTTGTCTTATAGGGGGAAAGGTCTGGAAGTATATTTTGAAAGCCTGTGAGATGGAGATTGCTTTTGTGTATTAGAGAAACAAGGAAATGACCATGGAGACTGCGTCTCTCAGCATGAGAGCCACAGCTGTCCCAAGAAGCTGCCGTGCGTTTCTCCTCTAACCCTGCTGACTCTGTCTCATTTCCCAAGAAGTATTTTCCAAGTGAATAATGTCTTATATAGATTAGATTTTGACTATTTTGAACCACTCATTATTAGAAGACTTACAGGAAAATGATACTTGAAAATTGTGTGTGTGTGTACATGTGCAGCTACATAGGCATGTGTGTGTGCACGAGCAGAAGCTATAGGTCAATGAGATGGCCTCATCGATTGCTCTCCATTACAGTTTTAAAAGATTACTTATTTTGGAATTGTTTTTGCTTATTTGTTGTTAAGATTTTTTTTTTGAGATTAGACTATAATCACAACATTTCTCCCTTTTCTTTCCTCCCTTCAAATCCTCTCACATCCCATCCCCACACTTCTTTAGATCCATGGCCTCTTTATGTATATATTTTATTTTATGTGGATTGGTGTTTTGCCTGCATGTATAACTGTGTAAGGGTGTCATCTTAGAATTACAGATAGTTATTATCTGCCATGTGGTTGCTGGGAATTGAACTCAGGATCTCTGGAAGAACAGTCAGTGCTCTCAACCACTGAGCCATCTCTCCAGCCCCCTCCTTTAGCTTTCTTAAGTCGCCTATAATTATTTATATAGGGTTGAGGCCTCATGGGCTTCTCCTGTCCTCTCTGCCATGCCCATCAGAGTCACCCTTATTGAACTCCTATTTTGGCAGTCATATTGATATGACTTTACAGTGTAACTTTTAAATTTACCAGGAGACACTATCTCACAGCTAACTCCCTGTTCTCCTGGCTCTTGCAATGTTTCTGCCCCCTGTTCTGCAGCAATATTCCCCAAGTCTTAGTTCTGGGAGTGTTTTATAGATGTATTGGGACTAGGCTCCACAATTCTGTATTTTTAAGATTTTTCTCATATTTAATTATGTTTGAGTGTGTATGTGATGTATGTGTGTATAGTGTGTGTGTATGTTTATGTGATATGTGTGTGTGTGCTGTGTGTGTATGTGGGGTGTGTGTGTATATGTATGTATGTGTGTGTGTATGTATGTGTGAAGTGAGTGCGGCTGTCCACAGATGATGCAGAGGGTGTGCCTGAATTGCAGGTGGACTGAGCTGCCTAACATGAGGGCTGGGACAAAACTCAGGTTCTCTGCAAGAGCAGTATGGACTCTTAACTGTTGAGACCCTTTATTTTATTTTTTTCAAAGAGTCTTTCACTGAGCCTGGACTTTAATGATAGGCTGAACTGCTGGCTGGCCAGTCCAGGGATCCCAGTGCTGGAATTACAGGTATGTCCTAAGGTACTAGGATTTTATTGGCTGCTAGGATTGAACACAGGTCCTCATGTGTGGACAGCAAATGCTTTACTAAGTGAGTGTCTCCTCAGTAGCCCCTTTTACAATGGAGTAAACTCTTCCATTAAATTAAACTTTGACTTACATATCTCAGGAAAGAAAATCTAATCAAATTTAATGTGCTACAGAAAAAAATTGTAAAATATTAAAAGAAGCAAGAGTTTTCATTCTCTTGATCACAGTTGTAAAAATACTATTATAAAACTGAACATGGTGACTTATGCATAGAATTCCAGCCCTCGGGAGGTCAAGGCAAAGGGATCATAAATTCAAGGCCATCTTTGGTTACATAGTACAGAGCTAGCTTGAGACACAGGAGACTGTCTCAAGCAAAAAACCAAAACCAAAAACTGAAAACTAAAATAACATTATGACAAGAATTTTTTGACAGGACATTTGAAGAGTCAATGGATTCTGAAGATATCAATTAACAATCATTTCCAACAGTTAGATAAGTAAAAAGAATATTAGCAGTGAGTAGTCATGTGCAGTATAGTAAACAATGTGTCCTAGAAGACTGGAAGGGAAATGCAAATTCCTATGTCTACTGATATTGTAATTTATTCATCTCTTTATGTAGCCCTAGATTTTCTGCAACTCATTTTATAGGCCTGGCTGGCCCTAAAAAGAACCACAGAAATCCACTGCCTTCTGAGTGCTGGAATCAAAGGCATGTGTCACCATACACATCTGTTATAATCCCATAGTAAACACATTGCTCCCACAGGTACCTTAATCATTATTTAGATTTAGACTACAGCAAGACCACCTGAGGACAGTGTGGAGCCATCTACGTCCCACAGATATCCTGACTACACACTCCCAATATCTGCTATCCCAAGCCTTAATTGACCTGAGAAACCAGACAGGGAGAGAAGAAGCCCCAGCAGGCAGAGAAGAGGATCAGCCATGGGTATACTGTATGGGCAAACATTAGTGGAGTCTCAAAATACTGCAGATAAAGCCTAGAGTCCTCAATTCAAGTTCTATAAAAGAAAACAAGGTCTCAACACTCTCAGAACTTAATCTTTTCCTGAACATTGTACACACCTATTCTGACAGGAGAAAGGTGTCTTGAGAAAAAAAAAGTAACTAAGAAATTAGTTCAGATGTAAAGACAAAAGTAACATACACAAAAAAACTTAATGAACCTATGAGAACAATCCAGCTCTTCCAGATAAACAATTTAGAAGTGTGGTTATAACTATAATCAAACAACTCAAAGAAAACAAAAGGAGATTTATGAAGTGAGAAAGTCAATCTAAAATATGAAAAAATGTATCCAAAAAAGGCGGGGCTGGAGAGATGGCTCAGAGGTTAAGAGCACTGACTGTTCTTCCAGAGGACCTGAGTTCAATTCCCAGCACCCACATAGTGGCTCACAACCTTCTATCATGACATCTGGTACTCTCTTCTGTATATTGTATACATACTAAAAAAATGCATTTAATAAAGAGAATTGATGAAGCCAAACTGAAATAATGCTAGTAGTAAACACTCAAAGAGCCAAATAAAAACTTTAGTGGAAATCCTCACCAATAGGGTGACTCATAGAAAAAAAAACAGTGAATTGGTGATAGAAAATGAAAAAGTATTTAAATCACTCAGTAGAAGTCAATGAGAATTAAAAAAGAAAAAGAATGAAACACACTAGAGCTGTGAGACACCATGAAAGGGATTAGCCTTTGAATTACAGAGAAAAGAAAGGAGGAGGAAGAGGAAGGGGAGGAGAAGAACAAAGAGAAAGAAGAAACCATTGCAAGGGAATAAATAAAAGAAAAGAAAACTTCTTAAACCAAGAAAAGAGATGCTTCTCCAGGTAAAAGAGACCTATATGTCATGAAACAAACAGAACCAGAAAAGAAACTCTGCATAACATATTAAATATTAAAATCACAGAATAAAGAAAGGGTATAGAAATCTGCAAGGCAGAAAGTAAGTCATTTACAATGGCAGGCCCATTAAAATATCATCTTTTTGTTTTGTTTTGTTTTGTTTTTTGATTAGTTTTTTTTCCTTCTTTATTTTGTATTTATCAAAAAAACAGTAAAAAGAATTTAAAAATGCCGAAGAGTTAACAATAACTATACAGAGGATAATAATCATAAGCATGGCTTATCAAGGGTTGAAATGCAAATAAGATTACTACACATATATTTTCTTTGTGTTCAGCTTTCCCTCTGAATTTTTTTTCCATCCCTGTATATCCTTATTCAAGGTCCCTTCCCCCTCCTACCACATCTGATCATTTTTCTTCTCTGTAACTCCCCATCCCCTCCCTGGGCAGGGAGCAGACAGTCCTATGGTCACACTGGCCCAATAATGCTTGGATCAGTCTTCACTCCCGGCCAAATCCAGTTTTGTCTCCCCTCCCTCAAGAGTGAGTCAGGTGTTCCTATAGATGGACTGGGTAAAATAACATCTTATCTATTCTTAAACAAAAGCAGAAAGACCACAGCTGCCAACTCAGACTATTATACCCAGTGAAACTATCACTACAATTAAAGGAGAAAGAAAGAAAACAAGAATAAACAACACTCTCCCCCAAATGAAGGTGGCAAAAGATAATAAAAATCAGGCCTGAAATTAATAACGTACAAATAAAAAATAATACAAGAAATCAATTAGATATAGAGTTCTTTGAAAAGGTTATAAGACTGGCAAACCATTAGCCAAATTAACCAAAAGAAAGAGAGGATCTAAACTAATAAAATGAGACATGAAAAGGGAGACATCACAGTAGATATCAAGGAAATTCAGAGCATCATAAGGGCATACTTTAAAAGTCTAGATTCTACGAAAATGGGAAATATCACAAATGGACAGATTCTAGAAATATATGGTGCGATAAAGATAAAACAAGATAAAGGTCAAGATAAAACAAATAATCTAAACACGCTCATAATATACAATGAGATAGAAGCAGCAATCAAAATTTTCCCCACCTAAAAATGCATACTAGTTCAGAAGGATTCATCTTAGAATTCTACCAGACCTTCTTAGAAGAGCCAATGTTCCTCCAGGTATTTCAGAAAGTAGACAAGGAACAGTTCCAAATTCTTTTTTTATGAAGCCAATAGTACACTGATGACAAAACTGTATAAAGATTCAACAAAAAGAAAATTACAGGCCAATCTCTCTGATGGATATATATGCAAAAATTCCCAGGTAAACAATGAAAAATGACATGAATTTGAAAGAGAGTGCAAAATGGTATGTGGGAGGATCTGGAGGGAAAAGAGAAGGCAGAAATGATATAATTGTATCACAATCCTAAAAATAAAAGAAATAATAAAACCTACTTGCAAACCAAATTTATAAACACATCAAAAAGATTACCTAGCATAAGCAAGTCAGCTGCATTCCAGAGATGCAAGGGATGATCCAATTTACAGAAATGAATAAATGTAATCTCCCTCAAAAGTAGGCTCAAGGGCAGAAACAACATCATCATCTCATTAGTTGCAGAAAAGGCCTTTGACAAATTTGCTATCACTTCATGATGAAAGTCCTAGAGAATCTAGGCATACTGGGTTGTATCTCCACATATGGAAGACAGTATACAATAACCTCACAGCCAATACATAGCTAAGTAAAGAGACACTCAAGGCACTTACTCGAAAATCAGAAAAGAAGAAAGAAGAAGCTATCTGCTCTCTCCATTCCTGTTCAGTCTTGAACTTGAAGTCTAGCTAGAGCAAAAGGATCAGAGAAGATAGAAATGACACAAACAGCAGGGGACTCAAATCATCCTTGTTTGCAAATGATATGACTTTATACATTAGAAAAAAGACCCTTAAAGTGTAGGAAGCTTGTAGGTATTTGTGCTCACAGAGAAGCACTTGGGAAACCAGGAATGTCATACACAGAGGATTGTCTCTTCAAAGAGAGAGTGATATAACCTGTTTCCCACCCAAAATGCTGGGAATGGATGTGGTTAATAGCATGGTGACTTCTGTGTTATCTGTATACAGATAATCTGTATGCACACCTGGCTCCCCCAGACACTTATGTTCATCTCAGTCAGCCTAGAGTGCTAGCCTCTCTGAGCCCCTTATCAGGAGCATTGTTTACCTTGAACCTGTTCTTAGTTACAAAACCTATCTTTATAGAAGATGCTCTTTGTACTTTACAAGAGTTTTCTATGTAATCATATCGTAAGCTTTGCTGTACACATGAGACTCAGTTCATTATTACTTTTTCCCAAATTGTTGCTTTGCTTACATATGAACAAAATAAAACCAACATCAGCTTCTGAGTCACACTAAAGTGAATTTCCATCTTGCCTCCCCTGGATTGGCATTCTGGTAGTTATGGTGTTTGCAAAGACCCCACATTAAAGAATCCACCAGGAAACTCCTACAGCTGATGAACACATTCAGTGAAGAAGCAGGTTACAAAACTGTCATGTAAAGTCAGTCGTAGCCTTACTATATACCAACAAGAAGCATGCTCAGAAGGAAGTCAGAGAAACAATCCCGTTCACATGAGCTTCAAAAAATAATCTCGCAATATAGGAAGGCTACTACTGATTTTTATATATTTCTCTATTTCATCAGAGGCATATTTGAAGCCAAGGGGAGGAGTTGGTTCTTCTTCCCATTCTTCTAATAGGAAGCTTGATGAAATGGCTACAGTCAGACTCCATTAACAGATAAATCACTTCTCTAGACTGACTCGTTGGTTCTTGAAATCAAACAAGCAATTTCATTTCTCATTTTCAAAGTTACTTTTTTCTTAAACTCATTTCTTTTAAGGTTTCCTGGAAATACATTTCAATGGCTCATAGAGAATAATCAAGCCTTGCCCTCTGTGGCAGTTCAAATGAGAATGGTCCCCAGAGGCCTATAGATTTGAATGCTTGATCACATTGTTTTTCTCACTTCCTTTGGTTCTTTTGGATCACACTCAAAGCTTACACGCACACTATGCTCCAGGTTTGAAGACTTTATTTTGTATGTAGTTTTATGGCTCCACATATCATTCCAAAGCTATATCAGATTAGATGGTAGAAAGTACACAGACAGGCATATTAGCCACTGTGCAGGTTGGTGCACATTGCGACACCAGGGAAGAAAAAGAACACTAAAGTGTGACATAAGATTTCTAAAGAATGTGTGTGAGCTTTTGATAACAGATTAAAATCAGGCTGTTGTATCTTTCCCTCCTTAGGGGTGTCATATTTCATATAGGTCTAATCCAGAAATCATAAAGTATAACCTGCTTTAAATGCAAGGTAGACTATAGACAATTCCATAAAAACAATTTAAATAATGTTTTTGTTTTAGTACACGAAGGAATATGACTTCAGATATTTAAGCTAATCCAGATAGGGATTAAAGTCATCCTATGGTATAATCTAGGACTTTTAAAGGCGTCAACTAGGAGTAAATAGGTGATATCAAAAAACCATGTGCAACTCTAAGCAACTAAATGGGCCATGTGACCCTAACAAATACTGACCGAGCACCCTCACTGCCAGTATTTGGTTTTCTTCTTGCTGTAATAATACACCAGGGAGAAAACTGAGGGAGATGGAAAGCACATTCTCTGGGCCTTCTGGCTCTGAGCACACCCCAAATTCAAGCCACTAAAATGGTCTTGCTAGTTCCTCTGGAAGGATATCATTCTAAATGGCATGCCAGAAAGTTTTCTGGATGACTTCTACTCTATAGAGACGTGATTGTAGAAACTCTCCAGTGAGCTTTGATGCCAAACCAAAACATAACACAGATGCTACCAACTGAATAGACTCAGTTGTTGTGTTGAAGGAGACTCTTTGTGAGTTAAACTCTGAAATGGGAGAAAAGGGTTCCTTTCCAGAGAGCATCTTGCCAAATGTGGGGAGTAGTGAGGAGGAAATACATGTCCTCAGTTGGTGGTTTGCTTGCAGCAGACACAGGAATAAGGGAAACACTGAGAAATAAGGAAAGAGAGGCAAAAACTTTTGGAAGAAGAAAGCCTGGAATGTCGGCTATAGAGAAGAGTATGTCGGTGTGGGAGGGCGTCTAGGGAAATGATCACTGCCAAGCAGATTTGTTTTTTAACTGCCAAAAGCATTCCTAGGATATTCTCCCTACTTGCCAGGACTAGGGAGGCAGTAAGTTTCAACAACACAAGTACAAGCAGATGTGTTTTAAATCACAGCTTAAATTTATATTATAAAGTTAAATTCAAATGGCAAATAACAACTTGATTTGTGTAATTCTAAAAAAATACTTTGGTAACCCTAAGGGAAAACAGAAACAAAATAATTTAGTAATTCCGAAGGGTTATTGACCTAAAAACCTCAGGTGGGCTGAGATACTAGAGACAGGGAGGCTGGTTTGACTGATAACACCTGTAGATGCCACACCCTGACCCCCGCCGTCGTCTACTCACTTCCAGATTTTAGGGGGACTGACCTGCAGATGGCTATCATCCCCAAAGTTCCCCCTTTTCATCCTATGAAAGCCTAAGCGTCCACACCATGCACACAGCCTCACTTCCGGGAGAGACAGAGTACTTCCGGCATCTGGAGATGCGTGGGTCAATCCCTAACAGATTCCACTACTGTGCAATAGATAGGATCGTATTATCATGTTCTTAAGTTTTTTTTTCTCTAAACAAAGTTTCCTTCTGAAAAACCTGGTAGCTTTTAGAGAGGCTCCGGGCGTTTTACCAGTTGGGAACAGTTCTTCAGGCCTCTGCTGTTTGAGAGAATAAGCAGTGGGTGGAGATGAATCACCTCAACCATAATTTCATGACTGTTGCCAAGATTCTTCCTGCACATTGATGGTTGTTTGCCATTCTGTGGTTCTCAAGTGGAAGTGAAGGAGCATCCACTCCAATTCATTATTTAGTGAGGAAACAGGTCCAGAAAAGTCACCGAGTTTAAAAATACTAGAGTTTATACTTAAGTTAAAGTGTTAAAATTTAAAATTATTATTATTATTAGTTTTTTGAGGCAATGGTTCTCTGTGTAGCCTTGACTTTCCTGTAACTCACTCTGTAGACCAGACTGGCTTTGAACTCACAGAGATCCTCCTGCCTCTGCCTCCCAAGTGCTAGGATTAAAGTCTTGTGCCACCATTACCTGGCTAAAATTCTAAGTTTGATGGTAAATATCATATCATTATACTATAGTGAATTTGTAAACCAGCAGATCATTCATACAGATACATACAGATCATTCCTCTGGGTCCTGTGAGCACTAAGAACTACAAAATCACATCACATCTGTCAATATTGACTCGGATACTGTTAAACTATAAAGCTTATTTGATTGTACAGGTTTCCCCCTTAGAATCTTTTGCCCATGTTGGAGTCTATCTTGTTTCAGAATCTCCTGGTATTATGAATTCTGTCTTCCCAACCCATCAGGGTTATTAGAATTTCTAGGACTTACTTTCTCTCCTTTAAAAAAATTTTTTTGGACACAGGGTCTTGTGTAATTTGGACTGATCTTGAACTCTGAGTGCAGTCTAAGGTGACTTGAATAACTGTCTGCTCCTCTTTGCCTCCAGAATCCTGAGAGTACAGATGTTGATTGTGCCTTTTTATGAGGTGCTGGGAATACACCTCAGGACTCTTTGCAGGCTACAAAATAAATATTCTACCAACTGAGCTCCATTCCACTCCCAAACTTCTCTTCTATGACCTTGACACTTTAAATTTGATTCTTTTTCTTGTGTATATGAATTACCCATGTTAAAATTCAAACCTTCTGTGCACATGAGAATCCGCATATACAAAGTGCATTCACCTGGTGCTGAGTCTGCTGCTCCAGACTTCATGCTGGGTACTTAGAGCACTGGTTCTCAACCTTCCTGCCATTCATACAGTTCCTCATGTTGTAGTGATCCCTAACCATAAAATTATCTTTGATGTTACTCATAACTATAATTTTGCTACTGTTATGAATCATGATGTAGATATCTGATATGTTGGCTATCAGATGTGTGACCCTTGTAAAAGTGTTGTTTGACCCACAAAGGGGTTACAACCCACAGCTTGAAAACTACTGAGTTAGAGCTAAGAATCCACCTATAAAGTAACATCAAAAAAGAATGTTTTTTTTTGGGGGGGGGGCTGGAGAGATAGATGGTTCAATAGTTAAGAGCACTGGCTGCTCTTCCAGAGGATCTGGGTTTGATTCCCAGCACCCGTATGGCAGCTTTCAACTGTCTGTAACTCCAATTTCAGAAATCCAACACCCTTTTCTGGCACCAGGTACACACATAGTACTTAGACATACATATAGGTGAAACATCTATACACATAAAAAATTAAGTTAAAATAAAAACTATGTATGTTTTAAAAAAATCAACTGTCATGTGGTAGGCAGCAACTTTGAACTATATACATATTTCTTAATGCCTTGTCTTAAAAGGTAATTGTAGAAAATAGGAATAGTTTTAGAAGATAAGAATTGGGATTAAATACTGTTATATAAATATAACAATATACCTATAAAAATACTCAATATAAATATAACTTTGATAAAGATGTGATCATAGAAGTTCTCAGCAATAAACTGATAATTATATATGCACCATCACTGATGATTTAAGTGCCCATAGGTTTTTAAAGTCCGTGTTACAGAAAAATTTAAATGTAAGTTTTCAACATTAGTTTTTTTAAAAGTTTAATGAAAATATAATTACACCATATACTCCCCTTGTTTCCGGGTACCTTCCCATGCTTGTCCTCCAATTCATGGCCTCCAATTTTTAAATAATTATTGTTACATGTACATATAAAAAATATAAAAATGTGTCCTATTTGGTCCATTCTGTGTTGCCTGCACATATGTTTTTAGCAGTGACCATTTGACATTGGATACACAATCGGGGGGCTCATCACTGGAGAAGATGAATTCTCCTTCCCTATACAGATGTTAATGACTTGTGCCTCATGAACTTTCTCCCATTTCTGTTGGAATTTAAAAAAAAAAAAGTCAAAATGACTACAGTCTACACAGGCACCTTTTAATAACTCTAAGGAGTAATGAATTAGTTCTACAACCAAATGACACAGGCTGACTGGATAGATCAAGAAACAAAATCCATCTATCTATTGTCTATAAGAAACTCAGCCTTAAAGATATATAGACACCGATAGAAAGAAGTATTCCAAGCTAAGGAGACCTAGTAGCAGGCAGGCATTGCCATCCTAACACCTGACAAAATAGACTTTAAACTAAAACTAACCAGAAGAGACAAAGATGAGCACGTCACTCTAATCCAGGGATCAGTTAGCATAATACTTAAGATAGATGCACCACTCTGGGTCACCCAATATAGGCAATTTCAACATCCCAGTCTCTCCAATAGATGGTCATCTGGATAAAAAAAAAATAGAGGATCCTCAGAATTAAATGACAGTCTTACATCATTAAGTGGACCTAAGAGATATCTATGTGATATTCCACCCAACACCAAAAAATACACCCTCTACTCATAGACTTTGAAATAAATCTCATCTAGAGACACAAAGCATCCTTTCACATACAAATAACTCAAAATAGTCAGTGAGTTCAGCACATGTTACTTTTTACAGAGGAACTATATTCAATTTTCAGCCTACACTTGGTGCCTTACAACCTTCTTCCATCTGTGGAAGCCAATGCCTTTTTGTAACCTCCATGGGCACCAGACATGGTTCATATACATACATGCAGGCAAAACATTCATGCATATAAAATAAACAAACTAAAAAATTAGTTAAGAAACAGGAAACACAAGTATAAAAAATGCGCTGTGGATCTGAACAGAGTTCTCAAAAGAAGAAATAAAATTGGCTACAAAATACCTCAAAGAATATTCAACACCGCTGGCAATTAGGGAAATGCAAATTATAACTACATTGACATTTCATCTTACATTAAAAATGGCTATGATCAAGAAAACATCTAACAAATTCTAGAGGATTTAGCGAAGGGTTAAGTCCTCTTTTACTGTTGGTGAGATTGCAAACTGGTGCAGTTACCCTGGAAATCAGGGTAGAAAATTCTTAAAAAGTAGATCTGCCATTATGACCCAATTATACCACCTTTTGGCATAAGATTTCTACATCCTACTTCATAGATAATCACTTAGCCATGCTCTGTGCTACTCTATTCACAATAGCTAGGAAATGAAAACAACCTAAATGACCCTCAACTGATGAATTGATGATAAAAATGTGGTACATTACACTAGAGATTTCTATTCAGCTGTAAAGGAGAATGAGATCATGAAATTTACAAATGGATTGGTCTCTAAGGCTTCACTCAGCGGGTCAGGTCCTCCATCCAAGAGCATGAGAGAGAAGCAGAAGGGGCAGGGGTGTATGTGTGCACCAATCTTAAATTGGCCCTCCAGCCATGCCCCAAATACTGAGACTTCAAAGCTGTAGATGACTTCCATATCTATTCTGGCCAAGAGGCCATGCCTCTAGGTCAAGGTGGTATCTTTTTCTCAGCTACAAATTTTCTTTTAATAATCTAGTGTGTGCATGTAGATGCCAGAGGACAATTTGTGAGAGTTGGTTCTGCCCTTTTATCATGCGGGTCGTTGGGTTATCATGCTTGATAGCAAGCAACTTTATTTTTGATGCCATCTTACCAGCCCTATGGTTCTTTAGATCTGGTGTCCATATTTCTTACTGTCCATGTTGCTGGTGGATCAGTGAATATGTGTCCAGATCAATCCTTTTATTTTTGGTCAGTATCTGTAATGGCTTAATGAACCCTTTTATTCTAGAGATATATAGCTTTTATTGACTAGGATCTTCGTTACTTTTCTGTCACTGTGCTAGCACACTGTTACCAGGGTAACTTGTCTGGTGTTGTCAGAGGAGCTGCAGTCTGCAGTGGACCTCATGGGATAGAAGGCACCAGATAGCAAAGCTATGATGGATGGACCCTGGAGAAACGGCCCCGAGGAGTGGTCTCCAGAATGCCTCTGTTGTGCTTCCCCCTGCTTGCTGCTAACCTGTCCTTTCTAAATCTGGCATGGTATGATTATTACGTGAAAGAATCTCACTGAGTCTAGTATAATGTTATTCTTTCATGGGAAAAATCCTGCTTCTCACTGGGCAATTTACTTGCATATCATAATAAATTGATTTTTATAAGAGCAATGACGCTTAGTTCAATGATTGAACTTATCATTGCTTTGGGGTGAGGATTTTATGGTAAGAAGATTAATTCAAATTAGTACAAAGGAAAATGTTCAACTACTTGTGGACTTCTAAGAAAAAAATGTGACTTGTGATCATAATGTGATTTCTTCCTGTATAAAGATTATAATTTGGTTTTTGAAAATATGTAACTTGCGGTTGCAAGGTAATTGTTTATTGCATAGAAATTTTTGCTTTAGGTATAAAAGGGAGAGAAAAGTAGAAAAGAAAACAAAGAGGAAAATAAAATGAAGAATTAAGCTTTGCCCCTCTCCCCAGATAAGTCTCCTGTGTGATCAGTAGCACCAACTCCACATCTCCTCTCCAGTTCTCTGACCCGCTGCAGCTGGATGCTCACAGCAACTTAATAAAGAAAGCTAGTTATTGTGGCGAGCCGCTTCTGGCCTGCAGAACGACGAGTCACCACACGCACGATTCTAAATGGTGGAAAGAAGACCCCGAGCCTGAGATTCAGCCTGCTTATATAGGGAAGCCTAGCGCGTGATTGGTGCCCATCACAATGCCTCATTAACATATGGCTGGTGATTGGTTCAAAATAATGGCTCATTAGCATATTTGAGGATCGCATCGGATAGGTCCTTTCTCAGTGCCTAATTAGCATCAGCACATCGGATTGGTCACTACTCGATGCCTAATTAGCATAAGCGGCAATAGAACGTTCCAGCAAGTTGTGCAAAGGCAAACCGCGCCCTACAAGTTATATGGAGCTTATGTTTTTAGAGAGTTTGAGTCCATGATGACAAAGAAAAGGCATGACAGTAGCAATAGCTGGGAACTTACATCTCCAATAGCCACAAGGCAGAAAGAGGACACCAAAAATGATGAAGTCTTTTGAAGCTTCAAAGTCCACCTACAGGTTACCCATCACCTCCAACATGGCCACACTTCTTAATCCTTACCAAACAGTTCTGCCAATAAGTATTCAAGTGTGAGTCTATGGGGGCCGTTTTCATTCAAACCACCACAAGAAGAAACATTTTTCCTCTTAGATTCAAAAGAAAAAAGAGAAGCCAGACAATTGATGCTCTAAGATACTGTCCTATGATCCTGATCTCCGTAAATTCTTAACCCCTTTGCCTGAGCTCTTTAAAGAGTACAGCATCTGTTTCTAATTTCCTGCCATATGGAATCAAGCTCAGTTTATTTCCCAGTTCACAGCAATCTCAAGACTACCAGAATCCTTGTCTTAGGGTTGCCATGACATGGAATTCTATTTACATATTTGCTCCGTTTCTTAGCAACAGATAAAGAGCTTGGGGTGCGGGTCAGAGCAAGGATATCTCATTCCCACTAAGAGCATTTGAAAAGTGAAAGTTTTAGGGGAAGGTCTGGTGGGTGGGGCTAGGGAGAGGGTTTTCTGGAGGGGCTAGAGGTACTTAAACAGGAAGCTTTGCCTTAGCGCATTTCTCCTCTTTCCTTGAGGAACACCCAGAGCCTCAACCCTGGACACAGGAACCATTAGGCTAGCTGATGTAGTACTAACCTTGTTCCTGGTCATGAATTAACTGATTTCATTGATTTAACAAGCTTAGTTTGGGGAAAAATTAAGAAAAGAATGAAAAAAGAAAAACTTTTTCCCTGAGTGGCAGCAGGAGAGAAGACTGGAGTCTGGAACTGGAGTGAAGTCCCCTCCCCAGTAGGTTGAGGGGTAGCTAATCTGTAAAAACACGAGACCTTCTGGGTCCCTCTGCCCAGCCCTGCTGCCCAGTTCCCTTGCGGCTCTATCTCTTTCCAAGCTGCAGCAAAAGCAGTGCCTGCAGGTAATGGGGTCCAGAATCTGCAGGGGCTGGAGTGGGGATCCCCTGGAGATTTAGCTCTGCCTTGGTTTGTCCTGGTTCACACCTGTGCTTATTCAGGCACTGCCTGAGGGACACTAGATTCCTGCTTCCACTGTGCACAGGCTGTTACTGCTTTAAGATATAAATTTTACAGATGGCTATGTTGCAGCCCCTAAACCAAAATCCAGCAATTTTTTTTGCCTAAAATTGGTCTATTTATTTTAATTTTTATGTTCATTGGTGCTTTTGCTTGCATGTGTGTCTGTGAGGGTATCAGAATCCCTGGAATGAGATTTACAGACAAATGTAAGCTGCTGTGTGTGGATGCTGGGAATTGAACCTGCTCTTAACTGCTGAGCCATCTCTCCAGCCCTCAGTCTATTTATTTTTATGTTTTAAAATTTTTGGCTGCTTCTGCAGACACCACGGTGTTATTAACTTGGCCGATTATTTGACGATCTCAATTTTCTGATGGTTTACACAACATAAATCCACTTGTAACCTCTTAAGCCCGTCTCTTTTCCCTTGAACTTGAATATTCTTTGACCAGACTATTTAAAGAAGAAAGTACTGTAAATTACCATGTTGATTTACAAGTGCTTTGAAGCCACAGATGGTGGTACAAACCTGATACTCAGGAGGGTGAGTTCCAGACAGCATTGGCTACAGCACAACACCTTATCAAAACCACAACAACAATAACAAAGACAAAAGGAGAAGGTTTTATTGCACTCTCTTGTCTCATGTCGTAAATGTGTAATCTCTAAAGTGACTTGGATTTAAACTAACCTTAAATTTTTGTTAAACATTCAACAAGTCTGTTCCAGTAATGTCTGCAACTGAAATATCAAAAAGAAATGGAACTTGTGTTTCACAGATACAACAAATTTGTACATATTGCAGATTTAAGAATATTAAAGATTTAAGACTTTGTATAAATATACATGTATATATAGAGAGAATTTTTATGTACATATAAGTGACTTTTGCCCTGATTTCGATAATATAAAATGTACTTTTAACACATCGAATATAAAGTTTATATATGCCATTTCTTTTTTTTTCAGGTTAATTGTGGATTAAGTGTAATCGCAGAGCAATACCATGCAGGGATATAAGAAGAGCCCTTTGTATCTCTGGTTGGAACACTATGGATATAATCAGTAGGTGACATGACCCAAATGTGCTGTTCTTCAAACGCAGCTCTCAGTCTGGGTTAGCAGAGTCAGGAACATGTGTGCACCTTCTTAAGAGATGTAAATTGAATACCAATGGAGTTTGACAAACTCATAGTTTAAAGAACTCTATGCTCATAATTTTTCTTTAAAAGACTACAGTTTAGGCAATGTGACAATAAGCATATTCCAGTCACTTTAAGCTTTTCCCACAGGGACAGCTATTTGACATGGTGGTGGATGTTCTGTGTAGGGTTGGTAAGCTGATGCAGGAAGCCATTCCATGGAAATGCTCACCACTTGGCGCTCCAGTTGATCCATCTCAATTAAGTCCTAAATAATGTTCATCATCCCTAGAAGGTCAAAATAGATGTTTATTAACGAGATTAATAGATGTTGACATTATATAAAAACTACAATATTTCAAGCAGTTTCCACCCATGTGAGAACACAATATAAGATTCTTATGAGGCCTTCATTGTGTAACCTTGGGAATGACGCAAGACTTGGTCCCTATGTGGTCTTGTCTTCAGCCCTTGGCTTGTAAGAATT
Source organism: Sigmodon hispidus (assembly GCA_004025045.1). Classification (NCBI taxonomy): domain Eukaryota; kingdom Metazoa; phylum Chordata; class Mammalia; order Rodentia; family Cricetidae; genus Sigmodon; species Sigmodon hispidus. The sequence goes on from PVIH01004595.1 coordinate 36,055, forward strand.
TTGGCCTGTAATGCTGGGAATCCTTCGAAACACACCTTTCATGTAAGGTGATACTTGAACACCAAAATGTGTTTCCGAGCTCATGGCCACTAATTTGTTCTTGTTGGCTGCCAAATGGTTTGCTCTATGAAATACTTTGTTAGAGCCCCGTAACATGATTATAAAGGTTTAAATGATGTTTCTTTCCCTGGATTTGTACTGTGGTTACTCCTACCTGCCAAATGAATCCTGAGAGTTTTTAATAACCAAGTTAGTTTAGGACAGTCCACAGGTCTAACCTTCTCTAGGAGGTGATTTGATTACTTACTGTCTATGTCCTGTGGGGGAAATCATGTCTGTGCCCCTCTCAGCGACATTCCAAGTTGTTACTGCAAGCTCCATACCATACTGTGCCTGAACTTCCTTCAGGTATCATGACCATGGAGATTGGTACCTCAAGGAACTTGTCAGCATCCCTGGCCTTTCACCTCAATCTGCTCAATCTAAGGAGTCACTTAAGTCTCTGCCAGTGTTTTCCTCAACCGAAGTCATGTTGGAAATCCAGTGATCACGTAAGAAGGCTTCCTATGAAAGAAAACACTTTTAGACCTTTTTGGAAGTCAAAACATTGTTCCCTGGTGATGGATCTGACTTGTCCATGCATAGTCCACCTTGTTGGGTTTCTTATCGAAAACCTGCAGAAGTTTGCAAATGACTTTAGGTTTTTGTTTGTTTGTTTTAAGAAATCTTATCTCTTAAGGGTTGAAAGAACTTGAACCATGTTTTAAGGTCAATGCCACCCTAAAACATATAAAGTGACTGACATGGACTGTAAATCATCAAATTCTAAACTTTCTTTACAAACAGGCTGAAAAATAACAACATTAAAGAATATCTTTGCTTAGAGTTTAGAGCTATTGGTCAGTCCAGAATTGTTTTGTAAAGGCTTTTACTTAACAAAATTAAAAAATGTCTTTAATACAATGTGTTGGTCTCCTATTGTGTGTGTGTGTGTGTGTGTGTGTGTGTGTGTGTGTGTGTGTGTGTGTGTTGGAGACAGAGCTTCCATAGCTATCCCACATTGTCTTTTAACTCAAGGTCCTCCTGACTCTTATCTCCCAAAAGCTAGAGTTACAGATATTTATCACCACACTTATGTTGTGGCATAACATCCTGGAAGGCAAGATGTCTAAAACTCAGTTATACTTGTGAATTATGAATAGTCAGTATAACTTTATTAATTTGACCATATAAGGTGTGTTTTATATGAGGCACAATCTACAGAGGGGAGATTGATTCTATACAGAGATAAAACCACCCCGAACCATTTGCATAGTGGGAAGTCTCGGTTGTTAGTTCTACTACTGGTTGTGTGTTCTGCCTCATTCTGCTCTTGCAAAAGCTGTTAAATGTGATTCAGAACATCTTTAATGTCTGAATAAAGGTGACCAAGAACTAGCCCTTGTTATTGTGGTCTTTCTCTTTCCCCTGGGAGCATTTGCTTGGGTTCCCTCCTTGTCCCTATTGCAAAGCTTATCCAGAGTTACTCAAGTGACACTGAAATCAGGGGCTACAAAGGAAACCCTTGACTGTTATCTTTAGAGGCTGTCTTCTTTGCACATGACACACAGAGGTTGCTGCAAGGTCCCCAGTTCTGAATTCTGTGTCTCTTAAGTTCACTCATTATTCCTTGTGATGTTTACTTTTCATTTCCTGGAATCCAATAGGAGAAAAAAATGGAATTGCCTTATAAAGTGTTTGACTTGATTGTCCCCTGTGCCTTTACTTTTGTCAGAGTTGCCGGAACTTTGTATAACGAGTCCTCAGAGAGCAGTGCCAACGGGTGAGTTGATTCAACTGACGTGAGTTCTAATGCATGGGAAACACACAGCACTAGTTGCTTTTCTTAGAGATGAAAATGTGTATATGTAATTTTCTTTTTTTTAAGAGTGAAGTAGAGAAAAAGTAAAGCTGATCACCAATGGGAGACTGGTCATAACCTGTTCATAGCTCTTAACGTCTAGCAGTCAGAATTCTTAGGATGCTGCCAGAAGCCCTGCCTATGACTCTTTCTTGGGTTAGGCTAGGAGGAGGAGAGGGCGCTGCTTGGGATATGGAGGAGATAGGAGTCGAAGGAACAAGATCCACCAGCAAAAATGGAAGGGAGATGCTGGGCTTTGAAAGTGTGCCTCACCTTCTAAAGCTCTGTCACTAGGGCGAGTAGTAAGTAGACGCGCCCAAATCAAAGCATCAAATTGGATTGAACAGGCTCCCGCCTGAAGCTACTTTACCTTACTTGAGGGGCCGGGAAGACAGGAGTGGTAGGTAGGAGGGATGAGAAAACTCAGGAGTAAGACGTTTGATGGCACTAACATGATGCTAATAAGCTAAGGGGCTGTTTCATGTTGTGGCTGGTTCAATAGTAAATAATTGTTCTTAGTCTCGAATCACTATATTCTAATAGGATTCTAATAGAATTACAGTCATAGGCAGTGTCATTTGTAAGAAACAGGTCAATAAATTCCAAATAACTGATTTATATGTGAAGATAGCAAGAGACAATTAATTCAAAAAGGAAACAATTTATAAATAAAAGATTAATTGTAACTGATTTGAAATTTTACAAAACCATGAATCTAGGAAGTGATTCTTTGTCTTATTATCTATCTTTTAATCGCTTAGCACTGTCTCAACTGGATGCAAACAGTGCTCTCAGGTGGATTCAGTAATAAAATGTAAAATGTAAATGGTAACTATGCACATATATATTACACATATATACATATATACTCATGCGTGCATACACAAATTGAGATATTGGATATTCACTGTAGATACATCTAAATGAACATAAGAATTTTCTCAAGTGCTGTTTCTAACATCTTCTCATGATAAGCTTCTTCATGGAATACTTTTGGTCTTTTAGCTTAAAGCAGAAATGAGGTGAGAAGGCATAGATGGAGTTATCTTACTCCTGGGGTTCCTTCCATTATGTTACTGTGTATGAGACTCTAATAGAATTGACTAGTGGAGGAGAGAATTCCATGTGGAGTAAGAAGGAGCTGTCAGTAGGTCTGGACAGAAGAGCTGAAAACTAGTCTGCCAGTGTTCCTCACCTGCCAGGCTGCTGCCACCTGCCAAGGCTGATGCTCTAGACCATCATAAGATTGAATGGAGTTCCTGTGCCAGTTTAACAGTAACTTTATACAGTGTGTGAGGACAGGAAGGACATCCATGATTTAAGATGAAGAATAGGATAGGGAAAGGGACTTGAAAGACAGAAAATTAAAGGCCAAGGGCAATGGAGACTGAAGCAAAATTTATTGCAAACCTAAACTCAAATATTACATATGATGTTTGGTTCAGTAAGAAAGGAAAAGAACTTTATTAGCTTATTTGTTTGTGTATTTACTTCTTTTTTAATCAACAAGATGATAAGTGTGTATTGGAAAAATCTAAGACTCAGGCAATATGATAGGAGCCTAAAATGTGCTATGTTTCATGAGGTAGTAAGAAATACACTAATTAGAAATTTCTTGTAAATATACCTATCATACAGAGTACAGAGATGGAAGATACTAGTCTGGCCTGGAAACACACTGGCTGGTTAACTGGGCTGGAGAAGTGGCTCAGAGGTGAAAAGCACTGACTGGTCTTCCAGAGGGCCCCGAGTTCAATTCCCAGCAACTACATGGTAGCTTACAACCATTTATACTGAGATCTGGTGCTCTCTTCTGTAGGACTGTTTTCTACAGTCCTACAGAAGAGAGTGATGCTGTAAATAAAATAACTGTTTTGGCCTATGGTGAGCACCATAGCAATAGGCAGGAAATCAGAGTAGAGACAGGTAGAAGACACACATATGCACACACACATATGCACACACACACACATATATACACACACAAACATACATACACACATATACACACAAACTTATACATACACATGCATACACACAAATGCACATACAAATATCCACACATGTATACATAACACACACACATATACACACACACTGTGCGTGCACAGACGCTCCTGAGATCAGCTTTTGTTTGTACTCTGGTAATCTGGGGCTGGGGCCTAAACTTCTGTCACGTGTCCCACAATTTGTTGTATGTAACTTAGTTTTGTGCCCTGTAGGAAAAATCATGAATTCTTTATTATTGTCTAACTTTATTCTTTGCATATATATTTTTTGTTTGTTCACAGAAACCAAAAGACGTCACCTAGGGCTTCACAGTCCCTTAAAACAAATGACAGCATTCAGTGAGTTGATGTATTTTTTTTTATTTGAATGTAAAACTATGTTAACACACTCATGACAATGCACAGCACACACGGCAACCTTCTAGGACCTATGGCCTCCATAGTCCTGGGCTTTTGACCAGGTTTACAGCATGGGCTCTCTCTTGTTGAGCTGGCCTCAAATCCAGTCAGAAAGCAATTGGTTACCCCCATAACATTTATACTTCTGTTGTTGCAGCAGGTACATATTGCCTGCAAGTCAAAATTGTAATATTTAGTATACAGCACTGAGTAAGACCACTGATGTATTACTTTGAAAACTAGCTCATGGGGAGGTAATTTTCCAGTCAATTCCAGATTGATTTTTCCATGTCCACCAAAAATTTGTAGTGTTCTCAGCCCTCGAGTCTTACTATTTAGATCTGCTGGGTAACCCAAAGCAAAGACAATACCTATGTTGATTTGGCCATTTCTGAGACCTCCTGAAGCATTCCCCCGACACCTATTGTTGAGATTTTTGTTTCATAATTCATGTGTTCTGAAAACAGTGCTGTCCACTCATGCAGGATACCTCTACTTTTTAAGTTAGTTTACGAAGTAGTGAGTTTCTGTAAGAGTTTTCATACAGTCTTGGTGTTAGTTCACTCACTCCCTACTCCGGTTCTCCCCATCATGTTTTTTTTTTGTTCAACCAATATATGAGTTGTAGGGAAATTTAGTGAAAAATAAGTCTATGACTTGAATGGTATTTGATTGTATATAACTTTAATTCTTTAGCTCTGACACAATTGAAGAGAGAACACTAAGCAATAATGGAAGCACCTCTGGAAGGTCAGTGACATACGTGTACATATAAAGATACTCAGGTGTTAAGCAGAGAGTATTTTGGATATTACTTCCAAAGTATTGGAATGCCAGCATATGATTATCACATCCCTTCTTGGTTTGGATATAGTTGAATAAATGAGAAACACACCAGGAGAAATTTTATTGACTAGTGACCCAACTCAAAGGAAACTGTCGAATTGACCGTGTATGTGAAAGGACTAGAAGTTGTTATATTTTCTCTGGCTTCAGTAATAAAGCATTTCAAACTAGATAGTTTGAACAATAGCAGCTTATCCCACAACCCTGAGTGGTAGAAGTCTGATATACAATACCTTCAAGGCTAGCTCTTTTTGAGGGCGATGAAGAAGAGTAACTTTTATACCTCTTTCACCCCACTACTGGGTGCAGGAAATCTTTGGCATTCCTTCATCCTCTGTGTCTCTGCCTCAATCTGTACTTAGCATTCTTCCCATGTGATTCTTATTCACAAATATTCAACTCTATAAGAACACCACTCATAGCGAATTACCTCATAACTGTTTATGCTTGCAATGACTGTCTCTAAATAATAACAGTGATTAGGACATCAAGAATTTAATTTAGGGGACAACATTTAAAATGAATCCTTTTAAAATAAATTTTAAAATTTAATCCTCCTTGTGATTAAGACAGTGGTTATGATCAAACATGGGGTTGTGGATCTCCAACAAAAAGATGGATCACATGGATACTAAAATTGTCCATGATTCCCAAAAGCTCTGAGACTGTGCTGGAGTGGTGCCTCCAGCACAAACTCACTATCATTTTAGAGTGAGCTACTAACCCCTATCCAATGGGCAGAAAAGACACACATAATCTATAAAAATGAGCAGGTGCTGAAGAGAATTCAGAATCAGGAATCAGGTGAGGTCATGGGGATGTGTACCTGCAAACGGAAGTTGAGTTTGAAATATCACTACAAAAGACTCTTACACATTGGTATTGAGGAAATAGTTAAAACTATGGATATTGTTATTTTCATAGGCCTAAGATACTCTTTTTGTCATTTTTATTTTGTTTTGAAACAGAGTCTTACTTTGTAACTATAGCTAGTCTGTGCTCACTATAAAGACTGGCCTTGGATTCTTGACATTATATTATATTATATTGTATTATATTATATTATATTATACCACAGCCATTAAATATAAAGCCCAATCCCTAATCAAAACACCATACCAAGTTTAAATAATGATCTTCATATGGATATTCAAACATCAACCAGCTGTTTAGAGTAACTATAGTTATTTTCATCTTAAGAAGTCAGTACAAATTGTTTCATGTGTGACATTGTACTTTTATAATCCTTTAGTTCATATCCAGATGAAGTAGCATCAATGACTTATCCAGAGCCCTACAGTGACATGTGAGTTAAAAAACCAAAAGTATATACATACATGCATATGTATCTGAATATATATATGCACATTTGTATAAACACAAGTACATATACATGTAATGAATCTTTCTTTGTCCCATCAAGCTCCCATATAATATGTAGTTGGACTTTGCTTTGGGCTACCAGCTTGCTCCCAAATAATGACAAGGAATCTTACTAATTATGAAAGCAAGCTTTCCTAAGTTAGATTAACACATTAATCTGCACTCTGTCTCATACCACCCAGTCTGCTTCTTCCAGGTGTGCTTTTTCTGTCTCCATGGCATTGCCTACACACCTCTATGCATCTCCTCTTGCTCTGTCTCCCCAGAAATCGCACCTCTATCTCCTGCCTAGCTATTGGTCATTCAGCTCTTTAGTAAGCCGATCACAGCAATATTCCTTCACATAGCGTACAAATATCCCACATAGGAACGTTGAACAGCAAAGGACAAAAGAAGCCACCATTAAATGACAGTTGAGTACCTAGCCCTAAATGGGACATATGTTTCTCACCCTCTAAAGTTTAAGGGACATCGAACAAGAGTGGGTAGGAAGAGCGGAAGGGATGGATGATGGGGACATGTGTGATGAAGCCTTACCCTTAGGCCATGACATGACATGGGTTGTTGCAATCATAGGTCATACAGCTGCCATTGCCTACCCTGAGTCTACACGAGACTGGGCCTGATAGCATTCACTCATGGGTTGAGGAGGGGCTGTGAGGCCCTGCCTCCCCCTCCCCAGAACAATTGGCTGTTGATGGCTGCTAGAAAAGGGGAATCATTGTCCAGTGCTGTAGCCACAGGGTAGTTACCCATACTCCAGGGGCCAATTCCATAGCCATGCCCATGTAGGCTGCCCTGGTTAAACTCTGTGTCAAAGAACAAAAACAACCCTAAAAGTAGTAAGGAAGACTGAGAGGGCGAAAAGGGATGAAAGATGCAAAGGAATGATCAGAACGCACTATATACATATATGATATAGTCAAAGAACAAACTTGATTTTAAAAAGAAAGAAAATCAAAGTCTGTAAAGATCCACCCTCAGGTGTACCCATGGCAAAAACAAATTACTTAGTTGCCGTGTCTGTATAAATCATTCAATGAGATGGTTGAGTTTTTTTTTGGGGGGGGTCAGTATTTCTCATTCTTAATAACAACCAATGCATTGGAAACAATCAGTGAGATACAAATAGTGAGGACCAGAGAGAGACTCCGTTCAGAGCATAGAGACAGGGGTGTGGACTGGTAGTTCTTGGAAGGCTTAGCAGAGAAAGATCTGCTAAGGAAACCTGCCTGCATCCCTGACCATTCAAGCTTTCCCGCCAGGTAGGCTGGTGCCTGGCATGAACACTCACTGTTAAATTAGATGGAGCCCCTCATCTGCAGCAGCTTCTTCCTCCCTCACTGCGGGAGAGAACCACCAGGGGGTGAATGGAAGAAGAAAGAGAAGACTCAGGAATTTAGATGGAGGGGGAAAGCTATGTAACTATAAACTGTAGTTGAATTAGAAATAAGTGCACCAAAAGACTGTTACACTTTGAAGTTAATAGTTAATTTGGATTATTAAATTTTTGATTTTTGAGCTTATTTTTATTACATTTCTCTCTTCTTCCCTTTCCCTCTTCAACACCTTTCTAGATACCCCCTTGCTCTCCTTCAAATCCATGGCTTCCTCTGTCAGTTATTATAGTGTATATATATATGTGTATTTTATGCATATATATTCCTAAATATAAACTTCTCAGCTGGTAGAATGTTGCACGTATGTGTGTTTTCACTACTGAGCATTTGGCACTGGACAACCAGCTGGTGTGCTTTTCTCTCGAGAAGACCACCTCTCCTGCTCCCATTCCTCAGCTACCTACAAGATGCAAATTAGTGATTTTCATATGAATATTTTAAAATTAGCTACCATGTAATAAGTATAATAAATGCAGCAATTTGATTCCCCAAAAGTGATTATATTTTAAATATATGTACTTTTTACTAACTACATACTTTTCAATAATTTAGATCAAATACGGATGATTCAACATCACAAACCCTTTATGGAACTGTGAGTGATAGGTGAGTAAACTGAATTAAAAATATATACCCATATGTGCACTTATACACACACATGAATATATATATATATATATGTCCCTACACAGATCTACAAACTTCTGTCAACACACACACACACACCTGAAAATACACATTGCTTTAAAATCATGGGAAGAGGTTGAGATTTGAAAAACTACCTCAAGAATATCTTTGATATCAAAATACCTTTTAAACTGTGTCTAAATAGTCTCTTTGTAGTACTTGTAGTTGACTGCATTTATTTTAAACCAAACTGAAGAAGAGAGGATCCTTCCTTCAATCAGTTTGTCACTTTAAGTAGTGGCCAATCCTTTGGGAAGCATTCAGACTTCCTCTAAGATATTAGACTATTATATATATATATATATATATATTAGGAGAAAAAAGAAAGAATGAGCAGTGGGGCTTTTAGCAGAAAAGAAATACAGGAGATGTGAACCAGAAGCATCCTCACCCTCCAGAGCTCTGGACCAATGCTCCAGACCTCTCTCATCATTCTGCAGGAGCTGCTCTATCAGAACAGCAGGTACCTGGCCATATATCCTCTAAGAAAGACAGCATGATTGATGGAAGTAATGTGATAAAGGCTCTTGAGAATCATAAATTGAGACAAGAAAGAGGTTTCTTTGTAACCTGCAGGTAATATCTGAGATATATACAACTAAGAAAGGCTATTGCATTTTAAGAGAAAAGTAACAGTTGCTTCTCTTTGGATTTTTTCCCTGTTCAAAGATTTGAGGTATTTAGTGCTGGTATATAAAGCCTCATGTTAAAAAAATTCAACATCTAAATTTATGACATATACCTAAACATTTCAGTATTGGTTATTAAGTTATAGAACAGTTGTTACTATATAAAATGTAATTGTAGAATTATATGTAAAAATTTTAATGTAAAATAAACTTACAATTAGACTTACAATTCATGAATGACCATGCATTTTTATATTCCTTTAGCCCAGATTCAGATACTTTGCTACCAATGATATTTGATGGAATCACCAATTTCATAACATGAATTATAAAATATAAATGAAGACATATAAGTGTATTAATATATTCACACTTCTACAATATGCTTGTACACCCACAAACCCAAACATTAAATGATTTTGGAGCCACACTCTGAAAAGCATTCAACAGTAAAACAGAGTGTCCTTGAACTGTTTCTAATCATTCTTCCTGGTATATTTGTGGGGAGCAGTCTTTTTACTTTAGTTTAAATTGAATAAAAGAGGATCGCTCACAAATTGATGATTTTTCCTGTTAGTGTATTGTCTTTCTATGTGGCAGTCAAATGCTTAGGACACTCAGACTTTTGGGATATGGTGTCTTGGGTGAGGCTTAGAGAGATTATCATCAGAGCCAGAAGAAGGAATGACAGAGAGGAAGGAGCAGAGGGGCCTTTGGCCAAGAACACAGGTAGTAGTACTGGAAGAATACACCAGTCTTTAGAACTAACTCTGTGACTATATTGAGGTAGGGACCCCAAACACAAACCTACCACTTCATTGCTCAGAGCCCCCAGCACAGGCCTGTACTTGAACTTACATAGGACCAAGAAAGCCTCTCTCTGTGTGTGTGTGTGTGTGTGTGTGTGTGTGTGTGTGTGTGTGTGTGTGTGTGTAGGGGGGTAATAGTAAAGAGTAAGTGCCCAGGCCATTGGACAAGGTAGAAGAGATTTGTACATAAAAACTGCAGTTGCAGCTGCAGTTGAAAAAAAATTCTGAAAACAGAATACTGACTCTTGGCTAGACACCAGACAAAAATCCTACCGAACATTTTACTGGACAAGATATGCTTATTTCAAATATATAAAATTTATTTTGCTGGAGAAGTGATATGCAAGTTTCAGAATAACTGATTGTGTTAGTAAAGGTAATCTGAAGAATGTGAAGTCCAAGAAATCACATGATGTTTGTTCACCATGTGTGTCTTTAAATCCGATAGCCCTCCTATATGAGTTAATACATGCTGAGACTCTGAGAACAAGATGTGAGCCCTCATTGTACCCAAAGACACACAGACAGGTAGAGAAATCTAAATTTATGCACAGGGGCACATATACTCACACATCCTCCGAGAGGGATAGCTTTGGACACTAAGTCCTCCCTACCAGCTCTTAATTTGGTTGCAATTCTGAACAATCACCAACTAGACCCTAAGAAAGTGTTCAGTATGCTTGTATGTGACAGTCTGCTGGGTTAGAAGAAAGGAGTGGAAGGCGAGGAGGAATGGCAGAAGACAGGGGTCATGGCAGGGAAGAGTCTTCAGCAAAAATGACTAGAGGTGATGGACCTCAGCTGTGCCCCACCAGAGCCCTGCCAGTATGTAATAAGATGGTACCCAAGCCATGCCCATCACCACGCTGGGTGGAGCTCCTCCCACGGGTCCATAGCTGCTTCATTTTTCACAATAAATGAAACCAAGGAGGACATGAAACTGGTAGGAGGAACAAGTGTCTTTAAACTGTAGCTGAATTGGAAATAAATCCCATCAAAAACCTGCTATATGTTGGAATTAAAATTTTGGTTACTTAAATATAGGTGGATTACTATTTACACACAATCCCAGGAGATTCATTACCACTATTTATAGGTAGCCTCTTTCTCATATAAAAATGCCAAATTTGAGTTAGTGATATACATGAATATTTAAAAATTTGTTAGAGACTCAGAACTCATAGAGTTAATGTAGTTATTTGGTCCCAGAAGTTATACCTGGTATCTGTCTATACTTTTGAATACTTTAGATCACACATGAATAAACTGTGAAGGTCAAGTTACAAGTTAATTTAAGACAGTACACACACACACACACACACACCTATATGTAAACATGTATATAAGGACCCATGCTTTCATGAATATGTACACACATGGTACACAAAAAGCATAGAACTATGAAAGAAAGGAAAGAGTCAGTTTGCAGATTCTACTCTACATATTATGCTTGACATTACAGAGTCTATTTGGCACTGTATTTAAGTCTGCATCTGTGGATAACTTTCTGTCTTTTTGATCAAATTGTTTGAAGAGAATCTAGATTATGATCAGGATACTTCTTCATGTCTAAGAAGAGAGAAAGGTTCAGGATTCAACCAATTTATATGTTGTTAGAGGGAATCATAGCTAATATGAATTTTAAAGGGTCCATGAATTGTATAGTTTTTTTATTATAGTTTAACTCTCACGTAATGAAGTAATAGTACTTATCTATGATGGGATCACCAAGGAAATGTCTCTGTTGTAAGTTAATAAAGAAAATACACAAGCAGGAAACATATCCACAGAAACATAAAAAATAAATGAGTATTTTGAGTGGAGCAAAAGAGAAAGGAAACCTTTACAACAACAAGTCAGCATTGGACAAGAAGCTCCAGCTCTCACTGTGAAAAATGAAGCTAATAGTTTAATGTGGCCACAACTCTCCAGCTAAAGGAAGCATCCCAAACCTCAGACCATCCTTGTATGGGATGGCAGTGCCGCCTTATGTCTGTAGCTACCTGATCATATCTCATGGTCAAATAATTCAAGTAAATTGTACTAAAAAAGCTAATGGTAACTAGCATTATGTCTGATTTAACAGTAAAAAGGAAACTGTATTTCAGTCTTGAGTTACTAATTTTTATTTTTACTACTTATAATCATGTAAAGCATCATTTCTATGAAAAATGTAATATCATATTTTAAATAATTAACTCTAAGATATTGCATCTTGCCTATTTTTATCTTTTAGAACATCTTCTTATGAACTGAATTCCTCAAGTGAAAGCATAAAAGAAATGTAAGATATAAATGAATAAGTATATATTTTTATGTGTGTGTGTATGTGTCGGGGTGTGTGTGTGTACATATATGCTTGCATACACATGTATACGCAGAGTTTGATATCTGTGTTGTTCATAGTCAAGGACGTCCATACTATTACAAATTCCCTTTTAAACTATTTCTGATGTTGTCTCATGAATATTTTTTTGTCTTTTGAATCATTTAGAAAAAGATCACAAATCAGAGAGATGGTTTTGTCTGGTGTTGATCACCTTTAGTTACAAAATAGAAAGGATTCTCTTTACAGCCAACAGGAGGCAGCAGAGACACCACAGGATGGTAGAACAGACTACAGGATCTTTTCCTTCTATCCAGAGCTCTGGCTCTCCACCCCCATCCCTCTGTGGTTCTAATACTTCAAATGTGTAATTTCCTGGGAGAGAAGCTTTGTCTCAGAACTTGCTCAGCATATACAAGGCCTTGTTTCTCATCCTAAGTATTGGAAAATAATTAAATATTCATTAACCTATTTACAGGTACATATGAACTTACATATTTACACAGAGGCAGGTAAAGACAGATCTGGATGATCATAGGAGCATACATGCCCTAAACTTTCAATAAAGCTAAAGAATTTTTTATTTAAAAAAGTGTGTGTATACATACATACAGCATCATTCCAGGGAAAACAGCATATTTAACCTCAGATAACAGATTTAGACAACATTTTTAGAGATCAGTGGACTTATAAATTGAAATTTTTAACTATTTCTTATTAAAGAAGTTGAATAAGTCACATGGTTTCTTTTGAACCCATTAGCCTACTCCATCTGAATTGAAAAGAGTATCATTAAGTAGACTACCACCAGTACAATGAAGACATAAGGAAATTAATAAGATATGTTTTTGTGTACATGTATATTTACATACACATAAACATTTGTACACACACCCATACCCCCACCCTCTGAGACATTAACATTTGAGATTTTCTCTCTCAGGAACATTCATAGAATATCAGGGCTCCTTTTCACATGAACTTTTCATAATAAACTTCGCCTCATAAATAAAGGACACAAAAGGAGGATTGAGCTATCTGTATATTCATAAATGCATCAGTACAAGCTTCTCAGTCTGTTTTCCGTTACCTGTATCATGTTTTCAGAGTTGAACACTTGGTATTGGCTACCCATTTGGGATCTCTTCCCAGGGGAAGACCATTGTTCCCACTTTCACTGTTTCTCCAACTAATCCCCTTGGTTGACTGTAATTGTAATTCTTTGTCTAGGGTTGAGGCCTCATGGGCTCTCAGCGTTCCATGTTACCATGTCTGTTGATGTTGTCCTTGTTCAGGTAATGTTCAGGCAGCCATGTTGGTGAGACTTCATGGGGGCAGCTTTTGACATCTCTAGGAGACATTATGCTGCTTTGGATTTTTCTGCAACTATCTATTAAGAGTTGAATTCCATATCCTGGAGTAGACTCACCAGTGTATTATGAAATATAGATTATATATAGTGTCTATATATCATACCAGCATGAATTCACAAACATGGTAAAATTTAGATTCAGATATTCACTCTCAGAAAAAGCATTGTTTCCTTGATGCTTTTTTAAAATTTCTCTTATGAAAAGTTTCTGTTATGGAACAGTCTTTATTTTTAGAACTGAAGTAGGAAAATGAAAAATAAACCATAGAGGGTATTTCCTGTCTCTTGAAGTTTGTCTCCTTAGGTGGCCAAGGGAGGAAAGAACTCCATTTGAAACCAGAAACTAGAACTTGGAAGGGCCTCAATAGACCCCACAATGGTGCCTGGCTCTCCGGAGACACGGCACTGGCTACCTCCAAATTCACACCCCATCTTAACTTTGATTGAAGTCCCTGGATTGTGCCTGCAGTTTCTCCATGTGAAAGCAGGGCAGACATGTGTGATGCTGAAAATAAACAGCCAACAGAGGGACCTGAGGACAGGCTTACACAGTACAGAAGGAATCATATGTAGAAGTTGCAGCTGAATGTGAATTCATGCATCAGATACTTTTTACAGTATGGTTAATAAGGAATTAAATTTAAAGGTTTCACAGGCTTAAGATATTCTTAAGAGGGGCCAGTAAGGTGGCTCAGTGGCTTAGAGGACTTGCTGTTCTTTCAGAGGACCCGAGTTTAGCACTCATGCTGGGTGGCTCTCACTCACCTGCATCTCCAGCTCCAGCGGATTCCACCCCGCTTATGTCTTCTACAGGCATTGCATATAAACACATACATGGTAAGAAATGTTAACAAAATATATTCAGTGCAGACATGAAGAATTTTTTCCTTTTGTTGAAAATGGATTTTTTAAAATGTAACATAGCCTGATTATGGTGTGTCCCTCCCCACATACACCCCACTTCTACCCCACTATCTACTCCCAGCTTTTTCCCACATCACCCTCCCCCAACTCAGATATAAACCTTTTAAATCTCTCATTAGAAAACAAACAGGATTCTAAGAAATAACAACAAAATGAGATAAAACAAAAATGAACACACCAGAATAAGACAAAACAAAGAAAAGAAAGGGAACCCCCCAAAAAAGCACAAGAAATAGATGTAGATGAAGATACACACTCATTTGTACACTCAGAAACACCATAAAACACTAGACTTGAAGCCATAATATACAGCTGAAGGACCCGTAGAGTAAAATGAGAAAAAGATGTCATTAGACCAGGAACCTCCGAAGATGCCTTTGAGCTCATTTTCTGATGACTATATACAACTGGGCACGCAGCCTACCCCAAGATTCATTTGTTTCCCCAGTGAGACTCCTTTGGAGAAAACTACATTTACATTTGAAGATAGCTTCTGGCTTAGGGGTGGGAGCATCCATGTCTGCTTTCAGCTCTAGGACCCCATCTGGTGCAGACCTGGGCAGACCCTGCGCATGCTGCTGCAGTCTCTGTGAGTTCATACGTGTGTCAATCCTGTTGATTTAGAGGGCTGTGATTCTTTGGTGTCCTCCATTTCCTCTGGGTCCTTATACTCTTTCTGTCTCCTCTCCTACAGGGTTACCTTAACTCCATGGAGAGGGATTTGATGGAGATATTTCATATAGGGCTGAATGTCCAAAGGTCTCTTACTCTCTGCATGTAGTCTGGCTGTGTATTTCTATATTTGTTCCCATTAATTGCATGAGGAAATTACTCTGATGATGACTGAGTAAGAAACTGATCTGTGAATATAGCAGAACATCATTGGGGTCATTTTATTGCTACATTCTTTTGTAAAACCATTGTATCTGTTTTTTCTCTAGGTCCCTTAGCCATCTTGTTCTTGGTTACCCAAGCAGTTTCAGGCATGGGTTCCATCTCATGGAGTAGGCAGGCCTTAAGTCAAATCAGATACTGATTCGTTACTCTGACGAGCTTTGTGCCACCATTGCACTAGTGAATCTTGCATTGTAGATCAAAGGATTTGCAGCTGGATTGGTGTTTCCATTTCTCCTTTGATAGCCCAGAGAGTGCCTTTTTGCCCCAAAGATGCTAGCATATGGGGGTGAAGGCTCTATATAGACACCACCTCAACTTCTCCATGTTCATGTATAGGTGTTGTCTTCAGCAATGGGGACTCACTATCAGTTTGTGGTTTGCAGAGAGAGTATATGAAAGTTTCCAAATAATGATATCATGTGGGTAAATGTTATCTGGTTCCAAGTGTTTAGAATAATTTGAGAATTTGAACCAGAAAGTTATAGCTTTGGAACCATGTAGCATCTGACTCTATGTATTTTTTAATATTCCAGCCCTTTTCAGAATGAACTTCCTTTGCTGCCTGCTGACAGAGCTGCCAGTGAACTGTGAGATATACACTAATATGTTAACAAAATGCACCAGTAACGAATAGTGGAAGATATGTAGATATAAATATGTGCAATTTGTATTTTTACATGCACACAACAACAGGTGTGCTCTTATACATATAACACAGAGAAGCAGAGAAAGATGTAAGATCTGGAGACTCATGGGAGTGGTTTCTCTAGCACATAAATGGACCTTTCTATCATTTTGAACCAATCTGGATAAAAGAGATACATCTCATAGAGCAATGCTTTTTCCACCTCATGGCGTGTTACTCTAAGTAACCACCAGCTTAACATGATAGGAAAATTTCTAGCTAATTGTGTATTAGATTTTATTACACCGAGCAAGAAGGGAAAAGATTTCTGTTTGAAGGGATGGCATATCAGGGAACAGGAAGCAGAGGAGCCCTTGGTGGGAAAGAATAAAACAAAAACATCATATAAGAGAACTTTAACTCATAGTAAAGACAACCAGTGGTGAGGCCACAGGAGGCACTTAGGAACCAAGATATCAGATCCATACGCTGGGTCAGCTTCTATGCACTGAACTGGATTTGAAGTAATGTCTACCATAACTTCCGCACATTGGTTTGGGTTGAGTAGCAAGAAAGTTACTTACATTTCTCTTTGTTTTCTTTGTTGTTGGGTTTTGTTTGTTTGTTTTTGAGATGTCTTGCTGCATAGCCCAGGCTGAATTTTAACTTGTGATACTCTTGCCCTAGCTTCTCCAAAACTGCAGACCACAGCATCTAACCTCTTCTCTCTTTAAACAAAACTAGAGTATTTTCTTGAAATATGAAACACCATTGAAGGCAATATGATGTATTAGGTTGTAAATGATTGATTTACATGTGAAGTTTTGTTACATTGCTAGGGACTTCACACATATTAGGCAGGTGCATGCCCATTGAACTACAAGTGAAAAAATCTTAAGGTTCAAAAAGCGCATAGATTAAATGACAGTTATAATCTATTATATATTATATCTATAATATAGATATAATCTATAATTAACTTGAGCTCATTTGAATTTTCTTTTATTCTTTAGCACAGTCTCAAGTGGATTGAAAACGATATGCTCAACTGTGTCCACCAATGTACTGTAAGATATAAATAAATTAATACTCCTGTGCACTTCTCTGTATGTACCCATGCTTTCTGCATAGCATACAGAGTTTGAGACTGGGGCATTACTGTCAGATAACGCAAGGGAACACAGCTCTTTTTGTGTTCTCATGTCCTGTCATGGTGAGAATTGCATGGAGATTCTCTGTGCCTTAAATTGTGGCACATGAAAGAAGAATATGCCAAAGAGGGAACCCTTTCAGTGCTAGTTACTAGCAATCAAAACTTGCAGGAAAACGTTAGAATGTCTGTGTATGACAGAATAGTGGAATAAGCCAAGAGTAGAGAAATTTCCATTCAGAAATAAAAAGGACGCAGCTGTGGGCAGAGGACAGAGGGGCTCTCAAGCAATAATATAAAAAAAAAGAAGCCAGTAAACCACAGCTGTACTCGTCACTCTTCTGAGCTATTCTCACATGAGGGTGGTGCCACAATCCATGGTCACCATCATTTGGAAAGGATCTTCTGCCTCAAGTTTGCATAACTGCCAAACCTGAGGGATAGAAACAGCTACAACTTGTGAAATACCCATCAATGGTGGATGCACTTGCGATTCTTAAAAGAAGGAATCCAAGGATAGATGGGAGTGCCTAAGGACTAAGTAAATACTTGATTGGTATTTATAAAATACCAATCTTTGCAAAATGAAAAAGGTGAGCCTGAGGTAAGTGTGGAAGCACAGGAGATCTTAGAGGACCTAAGCACAAAGAGCGAAGCTAGAAGCATTCTGTAGGTCCTGGTCCCAAGACCTAAAACAGCCACAACACATCACCACAGTCATGCAGCGTAGTGTTGGCATGAAAAAGCATATAGACCAGTGGGCCAGAGTAAAAACCCAGTAACAATACACGTTTGTAGATAGCTGATTCTCACTAAAGATGCCAGAAACCAGACTCTGAAGTGAGGACAGCCTCGCCAACAAATTGTGCTGGAAAACTGGACATCCACATGCAGAAGACTGAGACTAGATCCCTATCTCTCACCCCCCAAAAAAAAATCAACTCAAAATGTAGCAAGGGCTTTAATCAAAGCCAGAAACTAAAAAACTACCAGAGTGAAACGCTTTAAGATATCGTTACAGGTGATCTGTACAAGACCCCAAAAGCACAGGAAGCAAATGTGAAATTTGACAAAAATTACATGAAAATTAAAAGCTTATGGAATGGGCAAGATTGCCAACAGGTAAAGGCACAGTTGCCAAACCTGAGCCCCACATGATTAAGGAAGAGAACTCTTTGATGCAAGTTAATTTTCTTATCTACACTCAGACTGTGGCATGTGCATATACACGCATGCATGCATCCATGTGCGCGTGCACACACACATGCACATACTTACATAAATATAATTTTAAAATGTCTTAAAGCCACTTCCAAATAATAATAAATAATGAAATAATAGAGTGAAGATACAGTGTACAAATGGTAGGAATTATTGCTCAACCATTCACCTGACAGATATCAATACTGCTAATACATAAAAATTCCAAGAAATAACATCAGTTTAAAAATGGCAAACAATCTGGAGAGATCCTTGACGTAGACTCAGAGGAAACCAAGTCAACATGTAATGAAGATACTTGCATATCCACATGTATTACTGCTCCATTCCCAATAGCCAAGATAACATTGAGCCTAGGTATCTATCAAGAGATGAGTGAATGAAGAAATGTGATATATGGATAGAGTGCAATATTGTTAAGCCCAAAAGAATGAAATGTTTGCATTTTCCAGTAAAATGAATGGTACTGGATGACATTGTGTTCAATGAATTGGAACAGATTCTGAAAGACAAGTGTCACATAATTTCTCTTCTGTATGAGGAAAAGCAAGAGTTGACTTGAAAGCAGAGTATAGAATATAGTTACAAGAACCCGAGAAAGCTACTGGGCAGTGGGGGAACTGGAGGTTGGACAGACATGCTGCATTTATTCTGTAACTCCATATGGGAATATCAATAATGCATGTTAGTGAAAAAGGTTCTAAAAATCAAACCCTACAATAAATTCAACTGTCAAATACTGTTTTACTTGGGGTTAGTTTCAATTTAAAAGAACAGTACTTAAACCTTTGTCATTTTTTGGTATGTTAATGTTTAATATTTTCCATTAAATTCTCATAAGTTAGCAAGTTTATGAATGTCAAACAGTAATTATAGCTAATTTGAACAAAAAAAATCACTTTTAAAAAATATGTGGTATTTGACTACATGTTTTTAAAAAACTATTTTAGCATTGCCTCATCTGATCTAACATCAGAACTCTATGAAGACAACATCAACAAATGGTAAGATCTCAAAATACATTTTATGTTTATTATATATGTGTATGTATATATATGTAAATATATTTCAATTTATTGGGATGCACATAAAAGAGAGATAGATTTATGGAGTTCATTAGGAGTGTCAGTGGCAATATAGATTGCAATGTTATTTTTAAAAGTCTTCTTGCTATAGTATCTATACGTACTTTTCTGTCTTAGTTGCATGTAAGGGGAAATGTGTGGCACCATTAGAAAAAGAGAGAGAGAGAGAGAGAGAGAGAGAGAGAGAGAGCTATTTGAAGCAAGAAAGGAGGTTCCAGATAAGTAGGAAGAAAGTGGAACCCTAAGCAGAAAATAATCAAATTAATAGACCTTAAACCTGTCCCTCACCCTCCAGAGCTCTGTCTCTACATGATGCAGGTGTCTCAATCCATAGCCATTATCTCAACGGAATTCTTCTCTTGGACCTTTAGTTATTTTAACACTATCCAAGGGCAAGAAAAATGTCCACGGTATAGGAAAAGTACAGAGTAGTGGAAAGACTTGTAAATTATAAAAATAGAAAGGGCTACATTTTTGACCACCTACACTTTCAAGCTGAATTTTGAAAGAAATACAACCTCTAAAATCATAGTACAGATTGGTTTAGATACAGTAATAAAAAATTGCACTTTAAAATCCTGATTTGGGTTGTTGTGTAGTATACCAGGGTTAATTTAGGTAAAATTACATACCCGTTTCCAGATAACTAATAGGCATATGAGTTTTAAGTGTTTAACAACTTTATAAACTCTAAGGCAATTGTACATATTTCAACCCAAAATAGATCTTTGAATTCACTTAGCTCTTAGATGAATGTTTTAAATCTTTAGTACTGACTTGAATAGAAAGACATTAGTAGTCTTTGATTGCTTTGTCAAAAGATTGATATAATTCATATTGCAATGACAGTGTCATCAAAGATGCTGATGTATATATACACATTTGTATATGTGTGTATATATATATGTACACATATATGAGAAGAGACAAAGTAAGACACAGATCAAGAGATAAGAGAAAAATTTGAAGAATTAAGTCTTGGAATTATATCTATGGACAGTAAGTTATCTGAATAATGATTCTAAACGTTTTTTTTGGAAAAATTTGTATCTATCAGATTCAAGGAGTTCTAGTTCAAATATCCTTTTTATATTACTGTTAAATGTAGCAATCTCTAAT
Source organism: Sigmodon hispidus (assembly GCA_004025045.1). Classification (NCBI taxonomy): domain Eukaryota; kingdom Metazoa; phylum Chordata; class Mammalia; order Rodentia; family Cricetidae; genus Sigmodon; species Sigmodon hispidus. The sequence goes on from PVIH01004595.1 coordinate 56,836, forward strand.
GATGTATCTTTGCATTTGTTGGTGCTAAAGCAAGTTGAAACAGGTCTCCAAATTCTATGATGGTGATGAATGTATTGATATTCGCAAGACACATTGGTAAGTGAGTTTGATTTTGAAGAAAGAGAAAGCCATTGATGGATCTCTGTCTTTGGGAAAACAGAGTTTGTAATGTAGCAAAAATAATGAAAGAGAAGTGTGGAAAATAAGTCAATAATAATTAGTTGAATTTATAGACAAGTACCATGCTTCAGAAAACATTTTTATCTACTCACAAACAGTTTTTCTAATTTTGAAATTAATAATGTTGTTCCTTGGTAGTGATTTTATCACAGCATTTCTTAAAGAGAATTGAAGAATATTATTTATTCTCGGTCTTTTCTAATTTTTCCTTGATATCTTTTGATTCCCAATTTATAGATTTTTGTCTATGAGAAATGGTAGTGAAAAGGAGCATATTTTTGGTAATAAAAGACCTCTTCACAGTCACTGAGATTTTATTAGTTTTTATTTATTTCTGAATAATATTATGTGGAATACTTCCTATTACAAAAATCTAATAGCATTTATTTATATATGTTCTCTATAACAAAGCAATATGTTCTTTAAATCACTTATACCTGAGTTATAGATATATTGAGCATTCTGCTCTGTTGGATGTCCCCTTGATGGCTTCTGTCAGTGCTTCAAAGGTATTAAGTACCACCAGAAGTGAAATGAGCTGCTCCCTGTTGTGATTTGTTGCTGTTGAGTTGTTACAAGGAAAGAATGGATACAAATAAGTCTTCCCAGTACCTAGAATTTCCACTTAAATAACATATAAAAAAAAATCATGGGCCATCATTCCAAAGAGGTCACACTATGACTTTATTAAGCTCTGCACATTAGCATTTTCTCTAATGGAATTGTCAGGGCTGCAGTCAAATTCAGGCAGATTGAGCAAAGCCAGGATTTCCTTTTTACTCCATTCCAAAAACGTAAGCTTTGTTGAAGAATAAAAGCTTCATATCACCTGCATCCTGTTGTTCTCTCCTCACCCCACTTCACCTATGGTTCCTTTACATTTTCTGGTTTCTAAGTTATTCCATGTTGTATACCCACCTCTGAAGGTTTGGAGCTATAGACTGCAGGTGAGAGAGAACATGTAAAATTTGTCTCTTTGGGTCTGGGTTCATTCATTTTAGTTGTATCTACTTGCCTACAAAGTTCATGACTGCATGCTTCTTTACATCTAAGTAGTATCCTATTGTGCAAATGCACTGCATTTTCATTATCCATTCATCTGCTAAAGGAAATGTAGCTATTTTGAATAGAACAGCATTGAACACTGCTGAACAAGTGTCTCTGGAGTAAAATGGTGAGTCCTTTGGACAGATGCCAGAGTGTTAGAGCTGGGTCATATGATAGATTTGTAGAAATATTTTTGAGGATCTCCCATACTGATTTCCAGGATAACTTATGAACCTGCATTCCTGCTGACAGCGAATGAGGGTCATCTTTCTATTCCTTCATCAGCATCTGCTGTCACTTGTGTTGCTGATCATAACTACTCTGATTGCAGTGAGATGACACTTTCAGGTTGTTTCTGTTTTGAATCTCTATTTGCTACGGATGATGAAAGCTTCTGGAGGTCTTTTTAAGCCATTTTTATTTCTTTTATTGAGAACTGTGTTCAGATTCCTAGCTTTTTTCTTTTTAATATATAATTTACTTTTAATATTTTTTCTTGATTTTTTATTTTTTGAGTTCTTTGTATCTACTAAATATTGATTCTTTATCAGATGTGTACCTGGCAAGGATTTTCTCATATTCTGTAGGCTTTCGTTTCACTCAGTTGATTATTTCCTTAGTTTTGGTTTTACAAGGTGTCCCACTTGTCAATTCTGTCCTTAATTCTTGAACAAATAGAGGCCTGTTCAGAAATTTCTTTCCTGCACCTATATCTTGTAGGAAAAGCCCATGCTTCCTTCTAGAAGCTTTAGTGTTTCAGATTTCAAATGGAGGCCTTTGATCTGCTTGCATCTAATTTTTGGATAGGGTAATAGATATGGGTCTAATTTCATTCTTCTGCATGTGGACATTCAGATTTTTCAGCACCATTTGTTGAAAATACTGATTTTAGTCCTGTGTATGTTTTTGCCTCTTTGTCAGATATGAAAAGTCTGTAATTACACATACTTGGGTCTTCTATTTTGTTCCAATAGTATACATGTTTGTTTTTGTGATGGTGCCATATTGGTTATATTACTGTTTTATTATATTTACAAGTCTGAAATGGCAATCTCTCCAGTATTGTTTTTTCCCTCAGGACTGCTTTGGTTGTCCAGGATCTTTTCTGGTTCCATATAATTTTTTTCTATTTCTGTGAGAATAAGTTGGGCATTTTGATTGAGATTGAATCGAATCTGCAAGTTGTTTTTGGTCATATTCACAATATCAATGCTATGAATCTATGAACATGGGATGTCTTTTCATTTTCTGGTGTCTTTCTCAGTTGCTTTCTTTAGATATTTGAAGTATTGGTTGTAAAGGCCTGTAGTTGGATTATGTTATTGCATTGTAAACAATTGTCCTGCCTACTGGCTTAGTAAAAATGCTGATTAGCTGAAGGCAGACAGGAAGTGTGGATGGGGCTACCAGACTAAGAAAACTCTGGGGACAGAAAGAACAGAGCAGAAATGCCAGAGAGAGTGGGATGAGTCGCCAGCAGAAGCAGAAGAAAGAAGCTGAGATGCTGCTGAGAACAGGTACCAAGCCGCATGACTGAACAGGATAAATATCATGGGTCACTTAAAGAGTAAAAAGCTAGCAAGTGATATGCCTGGGCCCTAGGTCAATCAGCATAAAATTAATGTAAGTGTCTGTGTGTTTCTGTGTTTCTGTGGGTCTGTGGGTCCAGGTCATGGGGTTAGGCCGGAAAGTCTAGGCCAGAAACTTAATACTACAGAGGCCTTTTACCTCCTTCTTTAGGTTTATTCCAAAATATTTTATTGTCTTCCATACTGTTGTAAATCAGGGTGTGTTCATGATCTCTTTCTCTGTATGTGTGTTGTGGTGTATAGAAAAACTATTGTTTTTTTCTAAGCTGACTGTGTGCCATCCACTTTGCTGAAACCGTTCATTATTTCTAGCAGTTTCCTGGTAGAATTTTAGGCTCTCTGCACAATCTCATATCATCTGCAAATGAGGATAGGTGACTTCTTGTCTGTAGATCTGTAATTTCCTTCTCCCACCTTGTTGTTGTGGCTAATACTTTCAATACTGTATTATGAGGACAATTGACAGCTCTATGTCATCCTGGTTTCAGTGAAATTGTTTTTGTTTTTATCCATTTGGGACAATGTGGCTGTAGGTTGGTCATATATAGCCTTTATTATGTTGAGGAGCGCTACCTACAGTTCCATATCTCTCGGGCTTTTTATCATGAAGCATGTTGGATCTTTCCAAAGTCTGTTTTTAAATCTCTTGAAATAATCATAGAATTTTTCTCAAGTTGCTTGAATGATTTACTACATTTATTAACTTATGTGTGTTAAACCAACACTGCAGTTCCAGGATTAAGCCAACTTTATCATGGAGAATGATTTTGTAAATCTGTGTTTTTATTCAGTGTGCTAGTAATTTACTGAGGATTTTTGCATCTGTGTTTATAAGGAATATCTGCCTGTAGTTTTGTTGTACCTTTACCTGGCTTGAGTATTAGAAAAATACTGGCTTTACAGAAAGCTTTTCAGGTGTGTTCTTTTTGTTTTTATTTTTAAAGAAATTCATCATTTTGTTGCTAGAACATTGAGGTGCCTCCAAATGTGATGACTTGCCCAAGATTCCAATTTGCTAATAGAAGAGCTGATATTGGAATACTTTTTAAGACCACATTTCCATCTCTGTGCTGTGTTGCTTTATTTGGTTGGTCCTAATGTTTCCTTAAAATTGAAGTGGAGCTTTACATGCAAAGATATGTTACTAAACATCCAAAGCATGACACAGTCACATATATTCTAGATAGGTACAAGAAAAAGCAAAGCATAAACATTTTAATTACTAGCACAGAACATTTTGATATACATCTTATTTATAAAAATGAATTTTATTTAAAATGTATATTTATGAAGGGATTTTGTTTTGCTAAACTCATAATATATGTTTGGAGAAATATATGATTTAATTTTACTGACTTTTACAGCAACACAGTTAAGAAAATAGTGCATTTCCTTGTATCATCAGTTGCCTTCAGGTATGTAAGGGTCTTGAAGTAGAAGTAATTAAATATTTATGATGTTTAATTTTTAAAGTTTAATGAGAAAGGACCTGCAGAAAACAAGAAAGAACAAAATAAAAGAATGCCCATTGTCAATATGTTGCTAATTAGCTCATGTATCCACATTTAATGCAATCTAATCTGTCTTGGAAGTTTAGTTAAGACTGAACAATAAGAAGTACAATGAAATAACCTTTGCTCAAATCTAAATAGTGGAATATTAGTATTTTTCTACCATAATGTAAAAATAAGAAAGCATGTATTTTTGAAATTCTGTAATTATAAGCTAAATGTTCTAGTAAATTCTCTATACACCCAGAAATTACTCAATTCCAGAAATATTTTACTATTTAATCAGATTTCTTTTCTACATGATTACTAAAATTTATACAATGTAATTGCTTTCATTAAAATTAATATTTTACATGTTATGGTGTTGTACCTATTTGTGCAGGTATGTGTGTGTTTGTGTGTGTGTGTGTGTGTGTGTGTGTGTGTGTGTGTCCAACTCAACTTTGGCTATCTTCTTCAATAACATTATTTTTTTTTTAAAGTAGGATCTCTCGTTATACATGGTGCTCATTTAGGCTAGGCTCACTGGCCAATGAATTCCTGGGATCTTTATGTGTCTACCTCCCTAGGGATGGGATGACAGGCTGACTGCCCTGTACCTCACTTTTTCATAGGTGCTGGGGATGAAACTTGGTCTTTAGGCTTCAGTCTCAGGTGTTTTACGATCTTGCTAACTCCCAAGTTAGTAATATTTTAATTGGATCAGTAGTTGTTTAAGAATACACTTGAAAGTTGAGTTGATCATCTTCATAGTTTAGGACAATAATAAATGTATACTGCTTACTAGGAGTTTTTTGAGACTATGCAAGAAAAGGCTTAGAGTCACTTCTGAGTTGAATTAATCATGCAATATTTATGACTTTGAATTCTTTCTCATGTATCCATCCCATGTGCAGGATCCATGTGTCAATCTTTGAATATGTAATCATGTATTTATTTACTGATTAAATTGTTTTTAAAGGGAATATGGTTTTCACACTTTGACATTTTTTGTTGCTAACATCTTAAACCTGTTTGGGTTAATGTGACATCATTTATTATGAGAAATCTGTAAAAACTTCTTATGAATTCTAAACATTAAAAGTCTTTGCACCAAGAAATTTGTGACTCTAATTTGCGTTTGTTGTTCTAGCTTAGAGTGCTAAAGAGGCATCTCTGCTGTAGGAAGTGTGGAGGGCCTGAGTGTGGGTTTTATCCACTAACCGCTGCTTTCATTGGGTGAAAATTGGACATTTTCATAGGATTCTAAAGCAGCGTTGTTTTTTTCTGCCATGGGACAGTTAAGCTCTAAATGAGGATTTAGCGGGCATCTGAGCATTGGCTTTAATATGGTGTCATTATGGAGGCAATATTTCCACTTTCTTTTCTCATTCTAGAATATTTGGAATTTTGCTGATCGTTGTGGACCTACTCCTTGTGGCTATAGATATGCATTTCTATGAAAGAAAATTTTATATTCCTTTGGAATTTCGTTTTGTTTCTTTGGCTATTGCTTTGTTTTTCCTTGTGGATGTTCTTCTTCGAGTGTATGTAGAAGGGTAAGTGTGACTCTTCTCTCTCTCTCTCTTTTAAAGCATAAAAGCCATTTTTACAGTGGTATAAAAAGTATCCCATAAGAATTATCAGGTGAGCTCATCAAAATGGGCCCTTCTTTATCAAAATGATTTGCCTTATAAGTATGTTCCTAAGAAAAGCAATAATCTAAAGCCAGTTTCATGTAAAGCAGCTTTATCAGTGTTGTCATTGTATTGTATTCTACACCAATGTATTGTAGATGGTTTTCTCAATTGTTTAAGTTTAAAAGGGCTTCAAGGATGAGCCAGGCAACCACTGTATCTCTATGAATATGAATAAAAGAAACATGTATGTAATTGTCTTAGCTAGGGTTTTCATTGCTGTGAAGAGACGCCATGACCACAGATGGCAACTCTTATAAAGAGAACATTTAATTGGGGAGGCTCACTCAACAGTTTCAGAGGTCCAGCCCATTATCATCATGGCAGGGAGCATGGCAGTGTGCAGGCAGATGTGGTGCTGGAGAAGTAGCTGAGAGTCCTACATCTTGCAGGCAACAGGAAGTCAACTGAGACACTGAACAGTACCTGAGCACTGGAAACCTCAAAGTCTGTCCCCAGTGACACACTTCCTCCAACAAAGTCTATCCACTTCAGCAAAGCCACACCTCCAAATAGTGTTTCTCCCTAGGAGATTATGGGTGCCAAGTACATTCAAACCACCATATTGATGTACAAATGTTAATACTGATTGACTAAAATTCCAAATTAAATTTGATGGCACACTAAGGAATATATCACAAATGATTCATATTTCAACAAAAATAAAAAATGTTAATTATAGTGAAGTTCAGACACACATTCTTTTCATCAACAGCATCACAGTAAGACAGGCCTTCATCTTTGCTTCCTGGTTTTCTGAGCAAGTGGTGGGTAAGCCATGCCTTGAGGTTGGATTGCTCTGGGAGGCAGGAACTAAGTTCTCTCCTTTCGTTTTATTCTCAAAACATCTCATAGTATAATTTCTCTCCTTTCCTAAGAGCTTTTTTTTTTCAATCCTCTTGCCCTTTTGGAACTAAGAACAGTTGTCTACTACCTGGTTTCTCACTCTAAAAAAGGGGCACTTTCTAAACTTTGACTTCAGTGGTGTAGCTGTTGGTATGGTTCCCATGCTTTTATAAATAATCCCTCACCAATAATCTTCTAAGGAACTCTAATAGAACTCAGACCACAAAACAGACACATAAACTAATCTGAAAGGACAGAATCTCGATTAAGAAAACTCATCCATAAGATCCAGCATTTTGTTAGTTAGCGATCAATGGAGGAAGGTGCAGTCCATTTGTGGGTGGGGCCATCCCTGGGCTAATAGTCCTGGGTTCTATAAGAAATCAGGCAGAGCAAGCCATGGGGAGCAATCCAGTAAGCAGCACCCTCCATGGCCTCTGTATCAACTCTGCCTCCAGGGTCCTGCCCCGCTTGAGTTCCTGTCCTGATTTCCTTTGGTGATGAACATCAGTGTGGAAGTGTAAACCTAATAAACTCTTTCCTCTCCTACTTACTTTGCAGATCATGAGTTCAAAAATAATGGAGCCCTCTCCCTCTCCTTTTATAGTTCCATAATCCCTGTTTCTGTAAATTCCATATTCAGCTTCATTTGCTCGGCAGCATTGCATACTGTCCTACCTCCTCACCTATAAAGGAGAAGGCAGGGCTTGGCTCTTGCTCAGTGGTTTGCTTCTGCCTCTTATTAACTGTGAATTTCTTTCTTAACACTTAGATTAGATAGATAGATAGATAGATAGATAGATAGATAGATAGATAGATACATACATACATACATACATACATACATACATACATACGTTCATGAATATAAATTTACCACTTGAAAACTTTATATTGATGATGTACTTTACCTTTAGTTCAGTAGTCTTGACGATGCATTTAAAACACATTAAGACAGGATTCTCTTTTTATTTTAGTGAACTAGTGAGTTTATTAAGGTTACTTACAGAAGCATGAACAGCCTGGGCACCTCTACCCTATCACTTTTTAAAGTTGCAGGTCAGTTCTCAACTCCAGCTGACCTTCACACTCCACAAAACACATGTGCTGGGAACAGAATTATATGTAGGTGACAGGGTGAGGACCAGGATGCAGTAAGTGGTTAGAGCCTCAGGTGAGGGTGGGATGACCTACCTACTTCTTCCTGAGACTACCGATAGGGTTGAAGATAGAGTTCTGTGTGGAGATGAGTCAAATAAGGTGTGCTCTGAAACTTTCTCATCTCTCTGCTCTAGGAGACAGTATTATTTTTCTGATGTACTGAACACCCTAGATGCTGTCATTATTGGCGTGACACTGCTCACTGCCCTCACTTACATATTTTATGACAAGAAGTTTCTTAAAGATATCCCAAGGTATGACACATAGACTTACCTCTCAAAACTCCCGTTTTGGGTCTTTTGTTACTTTGGGTTGTTTGTTTTCCTTGTTGTGCTGTATTTCCCCTGGTTTTATTTAATATCTTAACTGAACTCTCTTGACTGTGCCAGATAAGTGGTGTAAAAGTGAAATGTTGGGCTGGAGAGATGGCTCAGAGGTAAAGAGCACCGACTGTTCTTCCAGAGGACCTGAGTTCAATTCCCAGCAACCACATGGTGGCTCACAAACATCTATAACAAAATCTGGTTTCCTCTTCTGTACACTGTATATATCATAAATAAATACTTTTTTAAAAAGTGAAATGTTTATACAGATGTTCATGTAATTTGAAACTAAAACACACTGGCATTTAGGGCCTATTGAAGATACTAAGAATCTTTAGCTAATTAAGAGAGAACATACAAAGAGAAACCAGACTTAACTCCTCTACTCCTCTTATATCTCCTATAACTTCAGAACATTGTGAAGTTATCCATAAATTCTCATTTGTGCTTCAATCATAAATACCTTAGATATAAAGCTCTGCAGTCCTGGGATTTCTCTATAACCAAGAGAGTATTAAACAAGTATATAGTCTGAGTGACTCCAAGTAAGATCTCTAAAGAGTAATAAACATAGCGAGAAACAGGGGGTCACGTGGGCAACCAGAGAGGAAATTTTGCAGTATAGTTGTGTTAGAAATGAGAAGACTGGCAAAGTCCAAATTGTTAGGAGAGTTCTTGCTTCACCATCCTCTTTCTCCCCCACTTCCCCCTCCTTTTTACTGTGTCAATGTAGAAAAATAAAATCTGTGTGTCTGAAGATTGGGGAGTAGTGGTATTCATTTGTCAAATAGCAGTTTCTGTGCCCCAACCTCCCAGGACTTCAGTCTAGGATTCAACTAAATATGTTGTGTATTGGAAACAACCCAAGAAACCACTCAACTGCCACCTTAGAGCCTCTGAATTAGTGGCTCTGGAGTCTGGTACCCCAGGCTTTATTTTTTTAGCTTACTTATTTTTAGTTTGTATGTATGGGTGTTTTGCCTGCATGTATGTATGCAAAGTGTACATGTACAGTGCTTACACACATGTAAGCAGTGCCTGCAGAGACCAGAGTCGGGCACTGGATCTCCTCCAACTGGAATTGCAGATGGTTGTGAGCTGCCATGCCAGTGCTGGGAACCAGACCCAGGTCCTCTGCAGGAGCAGCCAGTGTTCTTAACTGCTGAGCCTCCTCTCCACTCCGTACCCTGTGCTTAACGGGCTTTACAGGGCTCTTCCAGACGGCTGTTCATGTGGCTTCAAGTGAAAGACCTGGTGTTTCAGAACAGTAGTTCTCTGCCTTCGTGTTTTTGATGGTAGGAGAAATACCACTGAGCATACTCGGTTAGTATTTCAATCTATTTTCTGATGATCCTGCTTACTGATTCCTTGCTTACTGATACAAATAACATCGGCAATGTTTTTATGAACACGCACGCACATACACATGAAAAGAAAGGGGAAAAAAAGAAAAACTGACATTAAACCACAAATTCTGAATCTGTCTTTCGCAAACTTAGCATTATTGACATTTTAGGCCAGATAATTCTGGGAAGTGATGTCATCCATGGTGAAGTGTTTATCAGTACTCATAGCCTGTATCCACTTGATACAGTAGCAACACACCTGCATAGTATGACAATCCAAAGTGTCTCTAGACATTGACAGTTACCATTGTTCTGGCCAAGAACCACTGTTCCAAACTGAATACAGGGCTAGAAGCGTAACCCAGTGTAGAGCAACTTTCTAAGCATTCACAGGGCCTTTACCTTGACCCACAGCACCACCCAAAATAAATAAGTAAATATAGAAGTGTTAAACTTAACCTATAGTAACCATATATTCTGTTTCATTAGCAAAAAATAGGTATATAATTTTTTTGTCTATAAATTTACTTAGATTGGCGGTTTTACTTCAACCTCTGCGACTTATCATTCTGGTAAGAATTTTGCAACTGGCTTATCAAAAAAGACACCTTGAGAGGCTCACGAGGCGACTGGTGAGTGGCGGTACACATCTGCTTTGTGTTCTAGGAAACACTTGTGAGGTTGTAGATCTCTATATTGTCTTCTTTCTCCTGTTCGTTTTTTTTACAACTTTCTGACTTTCCAATTTAGGTTTCAGGAAACAAAAGACGGTACAAGAAAGATGGCTTTGACCTGGACCTCACTTATGTTACTGGTTTGTGAAACTTGCCTATTGCTATAGCTTATAAACATTTTATATTTTGCATGTGAGTAATAGATGCTATAGTCTTTCTGCCATCTTATATGAAAGCATTCTTTATCTAGGAGTGTACACCTCACTGTGGCTGTGTGACCTTGGCAATGGAAGTATCTGCTATGTCACTTCAAATCAGTAGTACAGGAGGTGGCGTGGATCATTGACTGGAATATTTTTCGTTGCAGTTTCATTATTCAGCTCTGGTAGTTAACTTGTCATGGTTCCAGGATCCCAAGAGACTTTGCAATCTTCTTATGAATTCCAGAAACTGAGGTTTCTACTCTGTTGGCCTTAGATTTCCCGAGTCATGTGGGCTAGAAAGCATTCTAGCGGTTCCTGCATTTACTGGAATTCAGGCTCTTTTCTTTGGTTTGTTAAAAGAAATTTTACTGACACCGAGGGTGTTGCACACTTAGGCCAGCAAAAATCTGTGACCTGTGGATGAGTCAATTGAGTCTTAGGATCACCATGCCAGTTTAATCATTATTATTGTACTGGATAATTTAATATATTATATAATTTTGATTATATTTTTCTATCCTGAGTGTAATTTTTATAAAAATGAGTCTTGTTATGTGTGGATGAAATTTTTGTATGTTGTGTCATCTCTGTTATGATATTCATTATAGCCATTACTTTGGCTTCCAGAGCGTATTATTGCCATGTCGTTTCCGTCATCTGGAGGGCAGTCTTTCTATAGGAATCCAATTAAGGTAAGGCTAGTCCCATAGCAACTGCTCATCGTTCGGCGTGTGTATACCGGAGGCAGAAGCTTGACACCAACAATGCCAGCATACTTCTAAGTGCTATTCTTTCAGCCAAAAGTCATGGTTAATTGTCATCAATTTGCTTTTGCTATTTATAAACTACACTAAAAGCCACTATTTTTTTAAATTTGTGATTCCATGGTTTATTGGTTTGTATTGGCCTTAGCTGGGTGGTTCTAGTGAACCGAGACAGGATCAGCTGTCTCAGTTGGAAACTCAAGCATCTGTGAGCACCTACTGAGTCAGCTGAGGATTTTCCAGTCCTCAATAGCTGGCTACATGGTTCTATGTGGTATCTGTTCTTAAAATAAGACTTCTCTGTTCAGCCCAGGCAAGCCAAAGTTCAACCTTTTGTCACATAATGGCAATGGCAAAGGTTATAAAAACAACAGTCAAAACAGACTGCAAAGCTCCTTAGGATGCATGCTCAAGCCTAGTGTGATGTGGTTGCCTCTGCTATTCTATCGAAACAAATAAGTTACAGAGTCAGGCTTGATGAGAGGAATAGAAAACAGACTCTGTCTCTTTACAGAAGGATCTACAAGGAAGTATGGTCATATTTTGCAATCTTTTCAGGAAGAAGTAAGAAAATGCAATAAATAAAATATATATTTAAGATATTATCTAGTTTATCCTTGGGGAATTTCATAATGTGTATAATGTATTTGATCATATCTAACCTCATTTTCCCCAAGTCCCCCAGAATTCCTACCAATACATCCCTCTCCCGACTTCATGTCTTCTTTTTATGTGTTAATATTCTATTGCTTCCCATCAGTACTGCTTATAGGTACATGTGTGCCATGCACTAGAGCATGTGAGAACTATAAGAAGCCACTCTCAAAGAAAAATAACTCTCCCCAAGCAGTCACAGCTTCCTGGAGCTCCTCCGCTAGCAGAACCCTCCTCCCCATCCATGCTGGTGTTGACTACCTTGATTGAGTGCAGATAGCCATAGCTAGTGTGAACTTATGAACGCCACTAAGACATCATGTTCAAAAGACAAGCATTTCACAGCACTCTCTTTGTCCTACACCTCTCTCGTTCTGTCTTTCCTTTCTGATGTTCCCTGAGCAGTGTATGTGTGTGTGTGTGTGTGTGTGTGTGTGTGTGTGTGTGTGTGTGTGTGTGTAGGGGCTATACAGATGTCCCATTCAGAGCTGAGAATTTTTTTTTTTTAATAAAGAAACTCAACTTCACATTGAGTTTCTTTTCTTTTTTTTTTTTTTAAACTTTATTATTTATTTACTTATTTGCCTTGGTGTTTGCCTGGAACTGGAACTACAGACAGTTGTTAGCTGCCATGTGGGTGCTGGGAATCGGACCCAGGTCCTCTGGAAGAGCAGACGGTGCTCTTAACCGCTGAGCCATCTCTCCAGCCCCCAGAGCTGAGAATTTACAGTCACTCATTTTCAGCACTTTGCCCAGTTATGATTCACTGCTGACCAAGCTGGAAGGCACCACAAATCCTTGTCCATAAATACAAACGTTTAGAAGGCAGTTTGACCATATTAATCTATCAAAATGTTAGTAAGTTTCCCAGTTGGGCCTAGTACCACCATGAGCTTTTGACCAGGTTTATAGTACTAGATATTGTTTACTACTGTTTAGCAGGCCTCAAATCCAATCAATATTAATCAGTTACCCCTATAATAGTCACACTCCTATTGTACCAGTAGGTACATTTTGTCTAGTAGGCCAGTATAACAGCATGCAGGATTCAGTATTGAATAATGTCTTTAATGCCTTTTATCCCACAGTAACATTTTCCAAGTCTATGTAGGCTAACCCTCATGGAGAAAGCTCCCCAGTCAGTTTCAGGTCAATTTCACTATGTTCTTTAACCAATAAGTACCACATTTCATTGGGAGTGACTATTATTAAAAGTCAGACAAAACCAAACCAACAATATCAACAAAGATGTAAATGGAACACCTGTGAATTGTTGGCAGGAGTCTAAACTTTTACAACCGTTATGGGAAACACTATAAAAATGCCTATGAAATGCAAAATAGAATTACAGTGAGTTCACGTAACCTCAGTGCTATGTATTCATACTAAAGAAATAAATTGAGCATGTCAGAGGCTGTCTGCACTGCCGTGTTTACTGCAACATTGTTCTTAACCAGCAGAGGAAATGCTTGTTCCCGTAAACAAAAGAATGAATCATAGAAACAACACAACTGGATACTGTTCAGCCATAAAAAGAAAGAAATTCTGTCTTTGCGGTTATACAAACAGAACTGGGAATCTTGTGTTTAATGAATAAGTCAGACCCTGAAAGACAAATGTGAACTATAGAAAAGTTGCTCTCACAGAAGTTGAGAGCATCATGGTGTTTGAAGACTGAGGAAAGGAAGCAGGAAGCAGTGATAAGGAAAGGTGGACCAATGGGTGCTACCCTAAAGTGACCAGGATCAAGGTGCTCTGGGGTGCTGTTGTACAGAAGGACATGTACTGTGTATTTCAAAACATACAGAAAAGATTTGGAATGTTTTTACTGAAGAAATGATAAATGTTTGATGAGACAGATATGTTTGGCCTAATTTAAATATTACTCTGTGGATCAAACTAATGGTATTCCTTTAATATGTCTAACTTATATTTTAATTTATCAGTGAAAATTAAATTTAACTCTTAAAAATGTCTTTGAGGTCTGGTGATTTAAAGGAAACAGCATTTTTCAGACACAACAGGGAAGATGCATGTGTGGCTCAGAGACTGTGACAGCATGCACATCTGCACAGGCTCAAGCCAGACAAAACCCATGCAAAGAAAGGGAACTGAGCACAAAGTCCCAACACTGGCCAAGAAGCAATTTGCAGATGCTTCTTGGGAAAGAAAAATGGAAAAGTCAGTTTTCTTCAAGTGATGCTGGATCTAGCAACCCTACTCCGGGGCAGGCGTTGCACTCCAAGTAGCTGGCCCACACAAATCAAGCTTCATGATTTCTAGTAGATTTTTCTTTTGTCTTTGATTTCTTTAAAAGTAGATAGATAGAACATAAAGTTGGGTAGATAGGGAATGGAAGAGGGTCTAGGAGGAATTGAAAATGGAAAAGAATGCATTAAAAATATACTGTATGAAATTGTGAAAATAAAAATGTCACTAGGTGGCTCATGATTATATTTATGTTTCTACCTTCTTGTATAATTATTAAAGTATACATTAACTTGAATTAATCTTAATGTGTATTTTAATGAAATTATGTACACCTTATCAAGATATTGAGAATTACTTAACTTCTTTTTTTCAGTATCCTAACATAGTATATGTAATTATTATTTTGAATTATGTCATCACTATTTCCTTAATTTCACATAAGTGGAGTCTTATTGTACATCTTTTTGTGACTGGATTTTTATCCTCAAAATAAGTTATTTAGATTTACCAAATATTGTTTTATATATATATATATAATGGAAGTTCTTTTTTATTTTGTTTTGAGATTTTTTTCCTTTGAGACAAGGATTCTCTTGTGTAGAACTAGCTCTGTAGACCAGGCTGACCTCAAAGTCACAGAGATCCCCCTGCCTCTGCTTCCTGAGTGCTGGGATTAAAGGTATGCACCACCACTGCCTAGCTGTATAATGGTAACTCTTTTAAAAGAAAATAACATCATATAGAAAATACAGCTACTTACACAAAGAAAATATACACTTATATACCACTTCACAAAACACTATACTCTACAAAATCCAAATTATAAGAATTTCAAAATTATAAATATTAACAAGTATAAGCTGAAGAAAGACATACAAACTAGACACTTAGATTTGTTTTTTCACAAAGTCATTTTGAGATCTTATTATTAATTACTTATTTAAAGATACAAAAAATCTTCAAAATTTACAATAAGGTAACATTTATTCAACAAATAAAATATTCCTGTCAATAAAAATAGGAAAATTTTTCTTTAAAGGTTTTTAGAAAAGGCATTTGGTAAAATTCACCCGAATGAGACATCTTCATTTTGACATAGATAAGGTTTTCATTGTTCCTAGAGAAAGTTCTAGCCATGTTAGCATGTCTGGTTTGTCTTTTAGCTCATGCTTAAGGCAGCCATGCTGGTGAGAATGTATATGTTTAGCTTCCAACATTCCTAGGAGACAGTCTTCCAGCAAGCTCCCTGATCCTCTGGCTCTTACATTCTTCCCATCCCCCTTTCTTCAATGACCCTTGTACCTTAGCTACAGGAGTTGTCTTGTAGATATAATAGTTGGGAATGTGCACTACCATTCAGAGTTCTGATGGACTGTAGTTTTCTGTAATGATCTCCATATTACAGAAAGTAGTATCCTTGATGAGAGGTCAGGACTACACTTATCTCTGGGTACAAGGACAAATATTTAGAGTGTAGATAGGGAATAGCTTGGGTCAGTAAAGTGGTGCTTATAGATTCTCCTCCAAGACTGGTGACTTTGCTACCTCTAAATAGTTGGCTAGATTTCCAGGATCACGCTTGGTTTCCTTCTTGTTGAGAAGGTTTTACATCTAATTAGAGAGATGTTGCTCATCATCAGTGCCACTGTTGCACTGTTAAAGTTATCATGCCATGTTGGTCACTCTTGTGGTTCACGTGTGTCGTAGCTGGGTAGGACTGTTGCTTGCTTTTCTTCTTTGGAAGCTTGTGGGGCACATTCTGGTACTGTGAAAGCTGGTCATCAGGAAGGAGGCATTTAGGTCACTATATCATATGAATTTAAATATGTGAATTTGAAAATAATTTAGACTAGTTAATATACTTTGTGTTCATCTACATACAACAAAAGCCAGTGGAAGAGTCAGAGACAGCCCTTGTTCCTGCTGTTAGGAGTCCCCAAAGAAGACCAAGCCACACAATTGTAATATATATAATGCAGAGTGCCAAGGTCAGTCCCATACAGGCTCCTTGGATGTTGGTTCAGTCTCTGTGAGCCCCTATGAACACAGGTTAGCTAACTTTGTGAGCCTTCCCGTGGCATCCTTGACCCCGCTGGATCCTACACTCCTTTCTTCTCCTCCTCTTCAGGATTTCCAAACTTGACTAATGTTTGGCTGTGGGTCCCTGAATTTGCCTGCAATGTCTGGATGGAGCCTCTCTAATGACAGATGGGCCAGGCACCAATCTGGTCACAGCTACTAATCTACTATTGCTAGGAGTCTAAGCTGAGATCCTCCCCATAGATGACTAGTGGATTTCCCTGAGCCAGGCTCCCACCTGACACCAAAATGTGCCTACCCGGCAGTCCCCTTCAGCACTCTCTCCTTCTGTGTCCCCCTAACCTTATCACTCATGTTCCCATCCCCACCCAAACTCAGTCCACTCACAAAATCTCTTCTATTTCTCCTTCCCAGGGAGATCTGGGTGCCCCTCCTCCATGAACTCTCCTTGTTACCCAGTCACTCTGGATCTGTGAACTGTAGCATAGTTATCCTATATTTTACTAATATCCACTTATGAGTGAATACACACCATGTTTGTTTTTCTCAGTCTGAGTTACCTCACTCAGGATGATTTTTTCTAGTTCCATCCATTTGTCTTCAAATTTCCTGGTGTCCTTGTTTTTAAAAGCTGAGTGATACACCATTGTGTAATTGTATCACATTTTCTTCATCCATTCCTCGGCTGAAGGGCATCTAGGTTGATTCCAGGTTCTGGCTCTTATAAATAAAGCTGCTATGAACATAGTTGAGCAAGTGTCCTTGTGGTATGATTGAGCATCCTTTGGGTATGTGCCCAAGAGAGGAATAGCTTGGTCATGTGGTAGGCTGATTCCCTGTTTTCTGGGAAGCTACCACACCAACTTCCAAAGTGGCTGTACAAGTTTACAGTTCCACCAGTAGTGCAGGAATGTTCCCCTTGCTCCACATCCTCTCCAGCATGAGTCGTCATTTGTGGTTTTGGTCTTTCTGACAGGTGTAAGATGGAATCTCAGAACCATTTTGATTTGCGTTTCCCTGATGGCTAAGGATGCTGAACTTCTCCTTAAGTGTTTCTCAGCCATTTGAGATTCTTCTGTTGAAATTTTGTTTAGATCTGTTCCCATTTTTAATCAGGTTATTTGGTTTATTGATATCTAGTTTCTTAAGTTCTTTATATATTTTAGAAATCTTTCTCAGCTACCATTTAATGTTTGGCCTTGATATGGCTGATTACTCTTTATTCTGGATAGGGGAAGAAACTGCCCACCTGGCAGTTTATTATATAGCACAGCTGAAATTTTTTCTAGATGCTTTATGTATGTTTGATTGGGAGGTATTTGAAGTCTTCAGACCAACTAAGCAGATCAGAAAACAGGTAAAATAGATTAAATCAAAGATGGGTTCATGCTATAACATCAAATCCTTCAGATCAGTTTTGAAACTGAGTAAAGAGTAAAGAGATTCATAATACACCTGGAACTTAAGCACGTATGCATATATTTTTATGTAGAACTAACTATTGTCTATTCATGTATATGTATACATTGCGAATTTACTGTGACATATACTTCAGAGGACCAGGTGTTTGAATATTTGGTCTCCAGCTGGTGATGCTGTTTGGACAACTATGGAGACTTCATTAATTGGTGCTTCACTGAAGGAAGTAGATCGCTGGAGGAAGATTTAGGGGCTTGATTACCTACCCACTTCCTGCCCACTCTCTTCTTTAAAAATAATCACACTTGCTGCCCTGCTTCTGTACATGGACTATAAGCCATAACAAACAAAACCCACTCTCTTCTTAGATTTGTTTTTTGTCAAGTATTGGTCACAACAATGGGAGAAAATAACTAATATAGAAAGTTGCTACCAAAATTGAGACCACATAACTATGATAATCATGAGCAACTTTAACTTTTGTTTGCTACATAATTATATTCAAAACCTTATGTATTTTTGTTTATAATTACATGATAATTTAAAATATTTAGTAGCAAAGAGATAACAACCACTATTTTGTTAAAAAGAAAAATCCATAAGACCCAAAGCACTAGACCACAAAGATTATTGTGACTTTTATAAAAAGTAATTTTATGTGGTGGGAAAGAAGCTAATGGGCTATCATTTGAAAATAGAACATACTTGAATTAATCAATTCTAAAAAAAAAATCAGAACTCAAAATGTCCCATATAGGAAATAAATGATAAAAATTTTTTGAAAAATATTTAATTTCCATAATTGAAGTTCTTTATATTTAGATAAATTAAGTAAATACCCCAAATGTCAACATCTTTTTTCTTTTAATAAACAATTCTTGTAATGTAAATAGAAATTTATTCTAAGCTTTCTTTTGGTAGAAATGCATTTCTAAATTAAAGTCATGATTGGAGAATAATGATATATCTGTAAGATATAAGATAAGATGAGTTTTCTGTGCAGTTTCCAAATTATGTGACTAAAAGCAGTTTTAATCATTTCTGTGTCTTCATAAAATGTAGTATTCTGAAGTGCACTCCTTTGAACCCTGAGGAGGACTTGGATATTTGGAGCAAATTCTGTCGCTACTAAAGGGCATTCATCCAACATTTAAGTTAATCATTCTTAACTTCCTCGAGGAAATATTTATGATGTTAATATACATGTTAGTATGCTAACATGTCAGTATGTTAACAGAAAGACAAGCATTTTTAGCGAGAGAGAAATTCATGTCATGAAAAAAAATCAAAATAGCAATGTGCTTTGATGTGGAAATAGCAAATACAAAAGAGGGGAAAAATAGTCAAAAGTTCAAATAATTTATAAAAATAGAAGCCAGATTTGTATTCTATTCCATTTGAAAACCTTTCCTCTTGGAGTAAAGATTTAGCAACCACAGTGATTTATCAGTAAAGCCTTTTCAACACAATTAAGAATCAAGGCTGGACTACTGCCTGAAAGAGTAGTGCCTATATAATAAAGCTGGAACTTCATGACTAATCGCAACCACTCATAATACAGTTTAAATTCTACCATCTTCTTATAAGTTAAGTGGATTTTTATTTGTGTTCTATAGTACAATGACTAACAAAACAACAGCAATCTCCCCTTCAAATTTAAAACAATGTATTGTATAGCAACCTAAAATATTCAAAACAATGAAATAGTTTAACTGGAAAGGCATAGAGGCATTTCAACAGGTTAATGAAATAATTATGTGATGTGTGATACAGATGTGAGTAGAATCTAACATTATGCCTCACTACAGTATTTTTTTTCACATTTGACCAACAGTGCATTTATTATAGTAAAAACAGTATAACAACTGGTAGAAAAAGAAAGTATCAAAATGATTCTGTGGCCTAAATGAAGCTGTGGTATCAGCAAGGCTTTCTATTACATTTATTCTAGATACATCAGGTAACTTCATTGAAAAGATTTTTTATTATTATTATTATTGAATAAAGTTTCTTTTTTTATTCATGTATCCCCTTGTTCAAACTCCCTTCCCTCTCCCGCTCCTCCCAGTCACTCGCTCTTCTCTCCATCTCCTCATCTCCTCCCCAGCAAGGGCAAGAGGTCCCAAGGTCCCAAGGTGGCTTAGTTCAGCATCTACTCCAGGAAAGTCCACTTTGCTCATGCCAACATCAAGACTGGGTCAGGTGTTCCTGTAGAGGGAATGAGCTCCAAGGTGCTGGTCCAAGGTGCTTCAGATCCCAAGCTGTTCAGTGATTGTGTTTTACAGCTTGCGTGTGCTTTGCCCCTACAGTATTTTTAAATTAAAAGTTCCCTGTAGGAACATTGTGTGTGAACATGGGTAAGATAATCCCAGACTTGTTTTCTGGAACCTTTTAAAAGAGTTAACTTCTCTTTCTTCTAAATTTTCCTTCTAGTGCCTTTTATAGAGCTGGATTTGTAGGTAGATAGTATTTAAATTTGACTTGGTCACAAATGTCTTTCTTTATCTGTTGTGATTGATAGTTTTGCTGGGTATAATAGTCTGGACTGAGTTTGTAGAACATCTAGCTAGGCCCTTCTGACTTTTTGAGTCTCTATTGAAAAGTCAGGTGTTGTTCTAGTGGGTCTACCTTTATATGTCACTTGGTCTTTTTCTCTTGCAGCTTTTAATATTCTTTGTTTGCTCTGTACTTTTAGCGTTTTGATTATTATATACCATGGAGCATTTTTTTCTGGTCACATTATATCAGCTCTCAGGAAAGAGAGAGTGAACAAGTGACACTAATAACCCACTTCCTCCAGCAAGACTTGGCCTCCTAAGGTTCCATAACTTTCCCAAACTGTACTATCAGCTAGGGGACCAAGTGTTTAAACATGTGAGCTTATAGGAGTATTCAATTCAAATTACAGCTAAGGCATATGAGTATCTCAGCATTCTTTATTAGTAGTTTACACATGATGTAATATCTGCATGTCCTCATATTCAGTGAATTTTCACTAGAAGATGCCAATGAGAGACAGATGAAGCAACAATAACCACTTTTGGTTACTCTTAGCAGCTCTGTGCTTACTTCTGGATGACACTGGATAAGTAACATTTGTGTCTGTCTTTCTTTAGGAGGTTGTACGCTTCCTTGACACCAAGCATCCAAACCACTATATAGTCTACAATCTATGCAGTATGTACCTGACTCACTTTTGTGTTACTGTGACTAAAGAATAGATTGATTTGCAGACTCCTCTCTTACAGTTCATTTATTCATAAGTATTTGGTGGTGAGTTGTTATAGTAAAACTCCCCTTTTGTGTTGGCCTCATATGGAGGAAAGTTAGCTGACAAGCACCAAGTACCCTAGAAGAGAGGCACAGGTGGGACTGGAAGTATGGAACAGGCAGAGCAGAGGTGAACAGTTAGGGATTGTCTGCTCTAGCACAAGGAAATCTTTATTTCCTTCTATGTTATATTGAAGGTGTAAATATTATCAAGTCTCTTCTCCAGCCTACCTGGAATAGGTTGTGATGAGGAGAGACCACTGGGTTAAAACAAAATAAAAACTACAACCCTTTGGAAACATCATACCTCAGTTTACCACCTGTCTCTGGTCATTTGTCCAATGCCTATATACTAAATGAACATTTTCAGGAGTTGGCATCTGTCAACTCCATTTGTCTTTGCTCTGTGGTTTCTAATGATGATGAACTGAGAAGTCCCTGGGAAGCTAAAAGCAAAGCTTCCTTAAAAAACAAGTTTTATTTTTCCTGAGATGAAAAATTGCCCAAGTTTTTTTTTTTTTAACAACTCTGAAAGATTGTTTTTAGAGCAAATAGAAAGCTACTCTTGAAGATAGAAAAGGAATTTTCTAATTGAAACGTTAAACTTATTTATAACTTTACCATTTGCTATGATGCTAGGAATTGACCTATGACATATGCATTGTCTATTTTAGGTGAGGGAGCTTATGACCCTAAGCACTTCCACTACAGGGTCCGTAGAATCATGATTGATGATCATAATGTACCCACTCTCGAGTAAGTTATACTCCATGTTGACTTTTGGAAAAGGGCTAAAATACCTTGGGCTCTGAGTTTAGAAAATAATTATTTTGGAAAAATTTTAATGAAATAAAAAAAATCTTATTTTTGTTATCAGGGAAATGATGTTATTCACCAAGGAAGTAAATGACTGGATGGCTCAAGATCCTGAGAACGTTGTGGCAATTCACTGTAAGGGAGGAAAAGGTAACACTGCCTTTTATAATTTTTCTTTTGAAAAGAAGTATGCGTGAGAATTAATGCTATTAATAATATTAATCATTAACACTAATTGGCTTCAGGACAGAAGCAATGTAGGAAGAAAGGAAAGAAGAGAGTGGGATTGAAGGGGGGTGGGAGCGGGGGAAGGAGAAAGAAGAATTAGGGAAGGTTGGAAATAGTCTCTCTTGCCTACTATATATCTAGATTATTGTACTCTTACCTTGACAATGTAAGGTTGTTAAAACACCAATGATTTATCTTTAGAATAGAATAACACTTCATTTTCAGACTTTTTTAATTGACAGAGATTACAGATACTATGATATGCATTATATTTTTGTAGTTGTATTTATTGTGGAGGGGCTGGATACAACTCACAAACATATGTACTTCTATATCACACTTATTGTGGTTAATATACTTTTCCCTGATGACTGGGGATGAGCATTTTTTAAAAGATTTCTTTATTTATTATGTATACAGTATACAGAAGAGGGCACCAGATGTCATCATAGATGGTTGTGAGCCACCATGTGGGTGCTGGGAATTGAACTCAGGACCTCTGGAAGAGCAGTCAGTGCTCTAAACCCCTGAGCCATCTCTCCAGCCTGGGATGAATATTTTTATATACGTGATGGCCATGAGTATGTTTTCTTTTAGAAATATAAAGATATATAAAGGTACTTTTTTGTTGAGTTTATCATTATTGCTGTTATTTGTTTAGAGTGAGGTTTTTTGTTCTGTTTTGGGGTTGTTTATATCTTTTCCTTGAGGCAAAGTTTGGATAAGTAACCCAGCCAGTCCTTGAACTACCTACATATTCCAGGCAGGCCTCAACTCATGATCTCCCTCTCTCTTTCCAAATACTGAGATCTCAGGTGTGACTACTACACTTGTCACTGGCTTACTTTAGAAAAGAAGTACTCTTCTTACTGAAAATTTATACACTGTATTCTGATAGTGGCTTCCCCTCCCCCACATCCTCCCCACCTCTCTCCACCCATCCAGTTGTATGCCTTCTTTCTATCTTTAAGAAACAAACAGGTTAGTTTTAACAGTCGGCAGCCACCCTCATGGCCCTTCTAAGGGAACCAACAGGAAAAGCCTTCTGTGAGAGGAAGTGTCTACAATGACAGTGGAAAGTGTTTCACAAAGTCACGAACATAATAAAAATTTTTGTGCCACTCAAAAAAAGCCAGAATAAAAGAAAAAATGAAAAAGAACAAAGAACACATATACACACACAAAGCCCACAAAAATATATAAAGACTAGTAAAATAAAAATGCCCAAACAAAGCAGTCAACAGAAAGCACCATTGAGTTCATTCTTTGCCGACCATGTACTGCTAGGCATGTGGCCCACCCTTAAATGTGGTTTGTTTACCCAATGAGACACAAACGAGAGCAGACTTGCTGCATTTGTCTTCCTGTGTCTGGGATGCCTCACTCAGCAAAGGTTCCATCCACTTACCTGTTAATTTCATAATTCTGTTTTTCTTAATAAACGAATAATATTCCATTATGTTCCACATTTTCATTATTCATCCATCAGTTGATGGGCATCTAGGCTGGTTTTATTTCCTGGCTATTGTGACTAGAGCATCAGTGAACATGGCTAAGCAGGTATCTCTATAGTAGATATGGAGTCCTTTGGGCAAATGTTCAAGTGGTTTAGCTGGATCATGTGGATCATGTAGAGTTTTGCTCAACCTTCACTGTGATTTCCTTAATAGCTTCACCTGTTTGCACTTTCTCCAGCAGTGAATACCAATTTTCCCTTCCTTACACCCACACCAGCAATTGTTATGTTTTTTTCTGTCTTAGCCATTCTGACTTAGGTAAGATGAAATGTCCAAAGTAGTTTTAATTTACATTTACCTAATGGCTAAGGATATTGTGCATTAAAAAAAAAATGCTTTTCTCAGCCATCTATACTATATAGAGAACTCCCTTCTTAGATATCTGCCCCAATCTGAGGAATGGGTTTTCTCTTTTGAAATTATTGCCCAATGATGTCTCACATGCCCCCAAACATCACAGGGTATTATTGCCAGTGCTCTTGGCAACCCTCCAGAATTTGACAAGACCCTATTGCTGAAGATACCACATATATTAATCATAGAACATGAAGAAATCAAGCTGGTCCTGACCAGGAAACTTCATCCCTACTCGCTAGCATTCATAGTGCTGGAATGTGCTGTTCATGAGACCAGAGGAGAAAAGCAATCATCATTCTTGTCCAGCTGTGAACCCTGAGAACTACAGTCATGGCCAGCTGGCAGGGCATGCTTACTGTTGGAATGGGAATAATCAACCACTTTTTGATTGGATTTGAGGCTCATTCCATAAGTTAAAACTCACATATGACACTATTATTATTCTGTGATAAGATTGTCCACTGACTCTGAGACTCTCTTAAATGGGCCCCCAACAGCACATGGGTAACACAAACTGTACTTTATGGGTTTTCTTTTCTACCTTTAAGATTTTATTTTAATTGTATGTCTCTCTTCCATATACTACCACTACAACCCCTCCCATAAACCCCCTCCCCCCCCCTTTCAAACTCATGGACTCTGTTTTCTTTTTTGTTTGTTTGCTTTCTTTTTATTATTATTATTATGAACAAAGAAGTCACACTTTCTATCCCTGTATATCATTATTCAAGGTCCCTTCCTCCTCCCGCCATATCAGGTCATTTTTTCTTCTCCACAACTCCCCATCCCCTCCCTGGGCAGGGAGCAGACAGTCCTATGGTCCCACTGACCCAATAATGTTTGGATCAGTCTCCACTCCTGGCAAATCCAGTTTTGTCCCCCCTCCCTCAAGAGTGAGCCAGGTGTTCCTCTAGGGGGAGTGGGATCCGAAGAGTCAGTCCAGGGTGTTTTTGATCCCAAGCTGTTCAGTGGTTGTGGTTTGCAGCTTGGCATGCTTTGCTTTTTTCTTGTTTGTTTGCTTGTTTAGAGACCACTAATGAGTGAGTACATCCCCTGTTTATCTTTCTGAATTTGGACTCTGTTTTCATTCATTGTTAATTGCGTGTATATTTGTATATACATGTGTATTCCCAAATAAAGCCTGCTAAGTGCATATAACATTACTTGTATGTTTTCAGGGCTGACTGTTTGGGACTAGACCAACCAATCAGTGTATTCTGCCCTGGGGAGGGCCTCCTCTTGCACTCCGAGCTTTACTGGGGTTGTTAGTTCTCTATGTAGAGTTGAGGTCTTGTGGGCTTTCCATCCAGTTTGGCATCTTCATTGGTGTCCTAATTGTCCAGTTCACATCTGGGCAGTCATGTTGGCAAGACTTTGTGAGTGTAGCTGCCGACGTCACCAGGACACAGTCTCACAGCAAACCCTTGTTCCCTGCCTCTTGCAATCCTCCCATCCTCTCTTCTACAATGTTCCCTGAGCCTTAGGTATGGGACCCTTTTGTAGATGTATACATTGGGACTGGTCTGCACAACTCTTTATTTTGATTGGCTATTGTTTTCTGTAGTGGCTTCTGGTACAGTGGTATTATATATCTTATTGTTAAATAAAGTCAACTGAGATTTTTTTTTAAAGATGAGCTGGGAAGAGAGTTCAATCATTGAAGTGCTTTTCATGTAAGAACAAGACCTGAGTTCTGATTCTCAGAGCACATGCAGAAACTAACATGTCTGTAACCAGCATGTGCTCGGATAGAGACAGACAGATGTGTAGGGCTTAATAGCAAATAGCTAGCATAGCAAATCAGTATCTTCAGCACCTTTAAGTACTTACCTAAAACAATAAGGTAGAGAGCAACAGATGACGTCTTCTGCTCCTAACATACACAAGTACATACACATCTCACACACACATGCACACACACCACACCACACACATAAACACACAGCTCTTACAAAAGGAAGAATGTAAGCCAAACCAATCAAGTGCACTCCAAACAAATTTCCTAGGAGTCTAAGCCCATCTCAAGTTTCTAGTTGGTGGTGATAACTTGCACAAATCAGTATTGAAAAGAGAAACCCCAAGAAGTCTAAACAGTTGCTTAACCCACACAGCAGAGACAGTGCATACTGGGGAACTGAACCCTGTAAATTCCTCCAAATCAAAAACATTTAGCAAACAAATAACCTCCAACCAAAGTACTTTTTCCAGACAACTGGACCCAGGATGGAGCCAATTCAGTTTTTTCAAACCAAAACCCCTTTTATTCACCCAGCAAAGCATGCAGTCAATGCTACTATTGCTGTATAGTAAAGCATTCCCTAGTCATTGCTTGGACGTCCCTGGAGTTCCAATTATAAACTCAGCTGGCCACTCAGTTGAACTGGGGCCCCTTTTAATGAGATCTTTTGTGTCTTTCACCACCCTCAGAAATAGATGGTAGTGATGCTCAGGGTCAGGTTCTTTCTCTTTGCTGACTCTGCTATATGGTCACTGGGATTTGAGAATCCTGCCATTTACCACCCTGCTGCAGACCTAAGCCATAGAAATTGGCAGAAGGAAGTAGGTTTGTGCAAAGCCTGCATTGAGAAAGACAGATTTGAATATCTACCTTAAATCTTTATCTCATCTTCTGAGACAAGAAGGGACATTTATGGAAGAAAATAGTGTGGATTGCAGGTGGATGATGGGAAGAAAATCCATGTCCTAAGCCCTCAGCATCTGTAGTGACTCTGAGAGCAGTCTGGACTGCATGAGACTGTGGATATTTTTTTTTAATTAATTAAGAACTCTTAAATGGAAGGAATAGTAGGCATTGCAAATGCTGGGTGGTGGTGTGGATGTTTTGTTTACACTAGTCTCCAGGCAGATCTATACGTAGTGCTGTAGTGTTAGTACCCTGATAGAGCTGATTGTCTTTACTGTCACGGCAGTTACTGCATTACAGACTGAAGAAAAGTCCACTGCAACTCATGTAGCATGCCCACAGTAGGACACTGACTTCTGGTATAGCCACAGAGCAGCAGTTTGGGCTACTTCTGAACTAAAATATTGGGGCCAAGCACATTTACCTATACAAAATGCACTTTAGGTATTTATGCTCATGGTGTTAGAAACTGACCTTGGGATTTCTTCCTCAATTGCTTTTTACCTTTAAAAAAATGTAGTGTGTGTGTGTGTGTGTGTGTGTGTGTGTGTGTGTGTGTGTGTGTGTGTGTGTATGCATGGTGTATGTATGGAGGTCAGAGGATGATTTGGGGGAGTTGGGTCTCCCTGTTCGTTCTGGGATTTGAACGTAGGTTGTCGTCTTGTGCAGCAAGCCCCCTTTTCCTACTGAGCCATCTTGCAGGCCCTCCACCTTATTTTTGAGACAGGGGCTCTCACTGAACCCAGAACTAGCTGTATTGGCTAGTCTGGCTGGCCAGCAAACCTCTGGATCCTGACTCTACCCTCCAGTGCTGGGGTCAAGGTTGATAATGGCACAGCAGCTTTTTACATGGTAGCTAGGAACTGAATTCAAGTCCTGGTGCTTTCTGCTCATCTCCCCAGGTCCTCAGAGTGAGTTCGAAACTGAGCATTACAATGAGCAATGATTCTTTAAATGGCCTTCTTTTCTTTCTAGGGAGAACAGGAACTATGGTTTGTGCCTTCCTCCTTGCCTCTGAAGTTGTTTTAAATGCAAAGGTATGAAAAGCATCACTCTACTATCTCACGGGGATCAAATCTATTTATTCTGAAGCATCACTGTGTTATGATGATTCCTTGAGTCATGACTCATGTAAGTTAAACTGGAGAGGCGGTTTTCAGAGACCCTAGCTCTGGCACTGCCTTGTTTAATGTGCAGTTGGTAATTGACCTAGCTCTTGCTCTGGACCAGAACTAGGCTGAGGTCAGAAAGACACAAAATTTAAGGGAATGCAAAATATTCCAGTAATTAAGATTTGTCACATTTTAGCACAATATTTAAAAAAATAGAAATCATAGAACAAAAATTATATGTTCAATATCAACATTTAGTAGAGGCATGGCAGAGTCACTGCAGAATTAAGGTAAAATGATAAATGAAGCCAAGTCATGCAAATGTAAGAAGGCTCAGTCTGGCTTGCTGGTGCCTCCCCTGATCCCGGCATGCCATAGTGGAGCAGCAGAAAGATCTTAAGTTCAAGGCTAGCCTGGGCTATAGGATAGAATCAAAATGTCTTCCCTCCCCTCACTGCCAATCACATGACTTCTTCCTTCTTCCCAAGAATAGTATCAAGATTAATTAATTAGATAAGTACCTCCAAAAGACTTAAGCATCTTTACAACTGGTTAAGTCATTAAAAATTATCACTTTCTAACATACAACAGCATATTATTGTCCACTTAGTCAAAGTCAGTATGTGGGAAATGTCTGACCTCACTAGAAATGTCTGAGAAAACAATTTAGGCTCTTTCTAGTTCCATAAGCCCCACCACCTTTTATACATTTATTTAGATTGTGTGTGTGCATTGGTCTTTTCTTTCCACTGTGGAGGTTCTGGGCATCAAACTCAAGTCCCTAGGCTTGGCCACAAGCTCCTTTACCCACTGAGATATCCTGCTAGTCCTGTTTCCACATTTTGAAACAGAATTCTGCTTCCAGGAACTTGCTGGAAGTTTAGTGTTTACTGGATGAACTTCTAAAGCTCTGTTTATCTCTCCTACAGTCTATAGAGGAGGAACTCTGGCTTCCAAACATAGGCACTTCCAGAATCCCACTACACTCTCTGTTTTTATAAGTTGACACACAAGTTTTAAAACTGGACATTTTGTCCTGATTTCCTGTAGTCCCTGTGACTGCCCTAGGCCTGAGCCAATTGGTCTAGTACCTGAGGGCCAAGGGCACAGGTGAAAGAAAAAAGGTGTCCTGGGACAATGATTTTTAAATTACAATAATTTAAGAGTGACAAAATCAAATTAATGAGGGGCCAGGGATGGGCAATAAATGATCTATTGTGCATGTATAAGAACCTGAGTTCCGAACCCTAGCACCCACATAAAAACATGGTAGCATGCTCCATAACTCCAGGATCCGTGGGTAGGGCACAGAGACAGGAGGTTCATTGGAGCTTGCTGGCCATCCTGCTTAATCAAATCAGTGAGCTCCATTGGAGACAGTAGGGAATGGTCCTGTGAGCTGTAGTCAGAGCGTAAGGACCCAAGTCCAGATCCCCAGCACCTATGTCAAAAGCCACACACATGTCCATAACTCCAACGTGGGAGGGTCTGTGGAAGGGGGTCAGGCCAATTCCAAGAGCTTTCTGGCCAGCCAATCTAACTGAATGAGTGAACTCCAGGTTCAGCAGTACCCTGAGTTAACCTACCTGGTTCCCTGGCTGGAGTCTGGCCTGTTTCTTGTTTGTAAAATGGAAGGTAGAAGGGTTGGATCATATGCTTTCTAGCCTTTCCATAGACTTATGAGTCTTTGGTCTAAAGAGGTCCCTGATGTACCTTTCTAGGTGGGCTATTTGTGGTAGCCTCTACCCAGAGATTGCCAGCTTAAGGAAGCCAGGGTCATGAATTCCTGGAGTAGGAAAAAGAAGCATGTACCTAACCAATGGTTATTCTGGCTCCTCTCCTGCAGGAAAGTCTTTACTTTTTTGGAGAGAGGCGAACAGATAAAGCCAGCAGCTCTAAGTTTCAAGGAATAGAGACCCCTTCTCAGGTAAGAGCTCTCTTGTGAGGGTTCGGGGGAGGGGCATTTGTCAATATTTTCACATCTCACCCTTACAATCTGAGGATCATTTGACCGTGCTCAGGTGCCCCGGGCCAGGCTTTGCTCCTTCTCTGAGGATAAAAGCCCCATCTCAGACGCCAAGCCTTTACATTTTATGTTTGTTACTGTTTCTAGAGTTCAGGAATTGGTTTGCTCTCCCAAAGTAGGAGAGTCCTGACCTGTATAAAGTCTGTCACCCAGTTCCCTGACATCTATTCAAATACACAAACAATTCAGTCCGTGAAGAACATCCCAGGAATGGTTTGTGGATGATTCACCTGCATGCCCGTGTGTGTGTGTGTGTGTGTGTGTGTGTGTGTGTGTGTGTGTGTGTTTCTCTGTGTGTATGTCTGTGTTTGTATGTCTGTGTGTATTTATCTGTGTCTCTGTGTATGCCTGTGTGTATACATATTTCTCTCTGGTATGTGTGTGTGTGTGTGTGTGTGTGTGTGTGTTTCTCTGTGTGTATGTCTGTGTCTGTTTGTATGTCTGTGTGTATTTATCTGTGTCTCTGTGTATGCCTGTGTGTATACATATTTCTCTCTGGTGTGTGTGTGTGTGTGTGTGTGTGTGTGTGTGTGTGTGTGTGTTGTAAGGGGGTTGGAGCAGAGAGAAGGAGATAAATTATATTTTAAGGAAAAATGAGTGGGGCAGTCGTGGCTTATGTCTTTAATCCCAGCACTTGGGAGGGAAGAGGTAGGTGATCGCTGAGTTTGAGGCCAGCCTGGTCTACAGAGTGAGTTCCAGGACAGCCTGGACTATACAGGGAAAACTTGTCTTGAAAAACAAAACAACAAACAAAATGAAAAGGAGAAATAAGTATTTTGAAAAACAGTATTATGAATCATGCATGGTGGATTATGCCTATAATCCTAGAGTGAGGCAGAAGGATCTCAGTTTTGAGGCTAGCCTAGATAAAACCTTGTCTCAAAAAATATTTATTACATATTAAATAATATTGCATTTCATATTTGTGTGTATCGTCTCTATACTAACTATTGCAAAATAAATGCTATTGCCTTTTGTCCTTTCAAAAAAGTTTATTATAGAATTTTCCAAACATAATGTACTAGTGAGAATTGCTGGTGCTGTGTCAAATGTGATGAAGCAGTTGGAAGGTTTTTCTGGCTCAGTTTATGTTCACGGTCAATTGTTCCCTTTTCTCTGTCCCTGGAGAAGGCAGGAGGTGAGGGAGCCAAACCGTAAACCTCAAACCTCAAACCTCAACACATACACAAAAATAGAGCAGACTGCTTTAGCATTGCACTCCAGCACTCATTTCAGACCATTATTCATTCTCTGCCCATTCTCCTCATCCCTGAGCACCATCTCCACACTTTCTTTCCCTAAACCTGAATTACTTTGAAGAAAATTCCAGCCAACAAATCATTTTACCCCACAAGTATTTCAGCATGATATACGACATAAGGATCTCTTAAAATTACCTTACTATCAACCAGACATGGTGTGCTTGCCTGTAATTCCAGTGCTCAGAAGACAGAGATGAGTGGATTTCTGTGAGCTCAAAGGGAGCCAGCACAGGCTACACAGAGTTCCAGGATAGCCAGAGCCACACAGAGAAACCCCACCTCAAAGCAAAACAAAACCCCCTTATATCATTTATCAAGGCTACCAGTGCAAATTGAGAGGAATTAGCAAGGTCCTGGAATAGAGAATCCTTTGTTGGGTGGCCTTTGCATTTGGGTGGTGGTGTTTATCCACAGTCACATTCTATGACTTGTGACCCACTCGACTGGCCACATGACATCTACGTCAGAGTTAAGAACTTGTAGAAACTTTTCTTATAACTGTCATTTCTTTCTTTAAAAAAATTAACATTTTAGGTTAGCATACAAAGTAATTGATTTCATCATGATGTCTTCATACATGTGTCATATTTTGCTCCCCACCCACCCCACCCCTGTGCACACTGTCCTCATTCATGACCTACCACCCTCTGGTTCATTTCCTTCATTCCCTCAGTTGGTTCCCCCTTTTCCTTCTCATTATTATATAGAATACATATAATAAAAATTATATTATTATATTATTCTTTCTGTGTCTCCATTCCTTTATGGTCTCTTCCTTCCCTCCCATGATGCCCTATATATAGTTTCATGAACTATATATACATACACAAACATATAAATATATGCATGTACATGCACACCATCTATAAATTTTAATTAGATTCTGTATAAAGAGAAAACATGACTGACTCAGACACACACATGACTTCCATTTCTTTCTTTCTTTGTGTGCATGCATGTGTTTGTGTGTGTGTTTGTCTAGTGCATGCATGTGAGTACAGGTGAACATGTGCTATAAATACATGTAAAGCCAGAGGAAGGCATCAGGCATCTTCTTCCTTTGCTCTCTACCTTAGTGTCCTGTGATGGGCCTCTCACTGAATGGACTAGGCTGTTGTTTGATGTTTGGACTAGCATGAGCTCCAGGGATCTATCCATCTCTCCACTACAATTTTGGGTACAGGAATGCACAGCCATGCCTGGATTTCTTTTACATAGGTTTTTGAGATTCAGAGTCAGTTCCTCATGCGTGCATAGCAAGGGCTTTTACCTGCTGAGATGTCTCACTGGTCCCAGATTCCATTTCTAATAGAAAGCATGGCTGTTGGTTTAGTTAGCACTTCCCAGTTGGTTCAGTACCAGAGTGTTGCAGCTTTTTGAAGAAAGTCCCATGAGCAACATTTCATATAGAAAGTATAGGGCTGAAACACCTTGGAATGACTCCTTGGATCTCACTCCCACTAGAGGAACACCTGACTCAGTCTCGGTGTTGGGGGGAGAAAACTGGATCTGCTAGAAGGGGAGGCTGAACTGAGCAATATTGGGACAGTGGGACCTTGGGACCTCCTGCCCATGCTGGGGAGGAGATGGGGAGATGTGGAGAAGAGAGAGTGACCTGAGGGGGGGGGAAGGGACCTTGAATAAGGATATATACGGATAGAAAATGTGACTTTATTCATAATAAAAAAAATAAAAGAGAGTCAATATAATAAACAGAACTCCCTTGGCTTAAAAAAAAAAAGTATAGGGCTAGAGGGCTAGAGACCTCCAAGAAGTCTGCCCCCAGACAATGAAGGAAATGAGAAGTGAAGAAGCACCAGACTGAAGACTAGTGATGCAAGTGATGTGTGATCTCTGACATATGGATTCTTCTAGTTCATTGATGCTGTTCTGCTGTGAACTGGAGCTACTCTCCACCAAATCACATTTTTTGTCTCTAATGTAGTCATTTTAACTAAGTTCCAACCACCATATTGAAATGTTGGGGCTGTTTGGATGCGTTTTTTTTGTTTGCTTGTTTGTTTGTTTGTTTTCCTGAGAAGCCACTTTCTCAAGCATGAGCTGGGACTTGGAAGATGGTTCATTCAGTAAAGTCCCAAGCATGAGGATCTAAATTTGGATCTCCAGCACCCATGTCAAGGCCTGGTGCTACATCTGAAACCTCAGCACTTGGGGAAGGCAAGGGACAGAGCCCACTGTGAGCCAGTCTAGCTAATGGATAAACTCCAAGTTTACTGAGAGACCTTATGTCAGAAAAATAAGATACATTTTTGGGAATTCTAAACCAGCATGGTCTACATAGCATATTCAAGGCCAGCCAGGACTACACACTGACATCTTATCTCAGTAATGATGGTGATATGATATGATATGATAATCCAGGAAGATAACC
The DNA here is from genome assembly GCA_004025045.1 of Sigmodon hispidus. NCBI lineage: Eukaryota > Metazoa > Chordata > Mammalia > Rodentia > Cricetidae > Sigmodon > Sigmodon hispidus. Next base: position 90,104 of record PVIH01004595.1, read on the forward strand.
AGCACCAACTTCTAGCCTTCACATGAGCACCTGCATACCCACATGCACATATGCTATCATATATCTAATGCAACACATGCACAAAACCAACAACATTGGCGGCTCGTATGCAAGGATCAACTTCTTTCATGTTAGCTCATTCACCACAGCACCAAACTCAGTATTTTTTTCTTAGGAGATATTTAATCATAAGACTACATATATGAAATACACCCAACTATGTAATAGCATCCTGCAATTGTGTTCTCGCCTTAGCTGTACCTAACAAATTCTTTGTAAAAGGGGGAGATGGAAGGAAGAATAAAAGGAAGCAGGTTAGACATGCTGACCTTAGGATTTTCATCCCCACTTAACTGAGGCTTTTGCTGTTTTGCAGAATAGATATGTCAAATATTTTGAAAAACTGAAAATTAGTTACCAGTGGACTCTCCCTTCAAAAAAAATACTCGTGATAAAAAGATTCATTGTGTATTCTATTCATGGTAAGTGCTTTATTTGGAACTGAAGGGTTGGGCAGAAGGAACAGTGTTTTCATGTTTGGGGGGTAGCTGTCTACTTATATAAGGTCTTACATCAGAACCTACCTCTGTAGTTGTCCACTGGCCACGTGACAGCTTGATGACATCTCCCAAGTGTTCCTCTCTTTCCCGTCATCAGCTGGCATAGGGGATTTGGGGACAGCATCCCTTGTCCCTTGTCATTGCTTCTCTGACCTTGGACCAGGGTAGATTTCCAAGCCAAGCCTTGGTGAGAAACTGTCTCTGCAAAGTCCATTGTTAATGCTTCATGGGACCTATAAGACTCATATGAATTATAAAGGACAGGTGGTAGCCACCCAGTAGCTAGCTCACCTACTATTCCAGCTGTGGTGAGATCCCTCTTCTTCATCCTAGAGAAGGTAGCTTCCACCTTGCCCAGAAAGTGACAAAAAGATGGTGGCAGCCATGCTCTCTCACCTTCCATCAACATTGAGGCCCTGGGAAAAGACTCACACCGCTGTATCCCGGACCACGAAAGGCAATACCCTGTGCTGATAGAACAGTCTCTTCCACTAAGAAATATAAATGCAACTATAAAAGCAAACCAGCTATATGGCAGACTGTTTAATATTTGAGTGTATACTATGCCTCAACTTCTTATGTATTGTCAAGTGGCATTTAGACTGATGAGGTTTTAATATATTTCTCTAATATGAAGATTAAGAATAAATTTTTTTAAAATAATTCTAAGGTTGCAAATGTTCTAATAAACTTGAGTATCTCATCATTGCCTTGACCCTTTGATATCTAATCAAAGACTACTCCTTTAATAATAGTTTCTTGTTTATTGAAACCCTGCGGAAACATTGTTTATTTAAAACTGTAAAATTTTATAAATGTATTCAAAGACCAGAGGAACTAACAATACTAATACATGTTTGTGTGAAGTTTAGTAGGGCACCTGATAGGCTTGATTTATTAATTTCAACTTAACATAAGGCTCAGTCCCTTAAGAACTATCTAAGGAAGATTCCTTCTAAAGACCCATAGATGGAAATTTGAGCTTGTGACCCAAGTCTTAAAAGGGGGATTGCTCTAGATTTACAGAATAGGTTTCAGGAGCCCTATGTGTCAGGGTAATATTATTACAGCACCCATGGGAATAAGCAGTCTTGTTTTTGAATAAAAACAATCCTCCCTTAAAGAATATTCTCAAAATGGAAAGGGAGGGGAAGACGTAGAAGACTTGAAAATAGACAATATTTGTCTAGCACTGCTATTCAGGCTTATCATACTTTCCATTGCCTTTGAGCTATTTTGTAATTTTTTACCTTGCAAAAAATTGATAATTACAAGTTATCAGTCCATAGAATGTAAGTTAGTTGTGTCCAGTAGCTTGCACTTACTTATAGTAAGTTCAGTCATTTCCTACCTGCCTGTTCATGTATGGTACTTTGCAAAACCTGTAACATTATATATAACTTCTTCTTTATTTAACAATTAGTTAAACCCAAATTTTGGCAAAGCCCAAGGCAATGATATTACATGAAACTATATAAAACAGAGAGGGGTATATGTGTTCACTTAGTCTTACTACAACTTGATATGCCAAGTTTTGTCAATATCCATAGAAGGCCTGTCTTCTTATGAATAGAAATGAATAGGACAAGAAGAATTTAGATAATTGCTTTTAAATGTCATGATTGGAAGTCCAAGAAAGTTTGCAAACTACTTCTCCTAGATTCTTTTTTTCCTCAGAAAGAAAAAACCATGGAATTCTAACTCTTAGAAACTAAATTACATGGGTTTTTTTTCTCCCCCTCTCTCTAGCCTTATAAATTCTGCTCTAGGAGACAAAATTGGGTTTTTGAAGTCTTGATTTTCAAGAAGAATCTATGCATGGTTAAATGATTGAATATGACTGACCACATTGTTCAATGAGCCATTATTCTCTTCTCAAGCCATAGTGTCAATGGGGGGCTGTTTTGACTTTAACAGGTCTGTTTTTCACTTGTACTCAGGTGTTGGAAAAGGTGACGGACATGACCTGGAAATACAAATAGTGATGTGGCAGGAGACTATATTTTCCTGTTTTTATTCCAAAAATTGTATGGTAAGAGAAAATACATGCACTGAAATGTCTGGTTTTATTTTTGCTTTCTTGGGTGTGCGTATGTGGGGAGGGGGAGGGTATAGGTGTATGTGCTGGTGTGGGTGCAAGTGTGTGTACATGCATTTGGAATCCAGAGGTCAAGGTTGAGTGCCTACTTTAATGGCTATCTCACTGATCCTGGCTATTGCTAATTCAGTGAAATGCAAGTCTCCACATCCCCCAGTGCTAGGATTACAGGAATGATCCTCCACACGCAGCTTCTTATGTAAGTACTGAGGATCCACACTCGGATCCTCATGCTTACACCACAGGCACTTCATCAGTCAAGCAATTTCCCTAGCCTTGGAGATTAATTGGAAACTAAGCATCAAAACAGCATATTCATTCCCCAAGCCTCCAAGATACATGCTGCTCTCCAGGTACCATCCAGTTTGCTGATGCTTGGTTTCCATGCAACCAGAGCTTGCTTCACCTCACTGTTCAAAATGGTTTAGGTATTTATATAAATTCTGGTCCAGTCTTGCTTATTTTTTGTTTTCCCACAATGCATTCCCAACAATTTATCAAGGTCTTAAGTTTATATCATGTTTAAATTCATGTTGGCTTTGGCCATTTTATCTTATTTCTGGTCACTTTTTAAAACAATAAAAATCACCTAGGAGCATCTAAAGATACACATGTCTAGGTAGTTCTCTCAGAGTATGAGTTAGGAAATCTGAAATGAGGTCCAGAAATCTGTGAACTTAGCCCTGTCCTCAGTGGTTTGTTACCCAGATGTTCTGTGGACCAGCAGCATCCTGAGAGACAGGGATTTTCTGAACTAGAAAGAAATTCTTTTCCCTCAAGGAGTAGGACCCAAGAGTTAATGTTTAAATAACATGTGGAGAAAGCCTAAGATGATGATAGGCCTTTGATGCAACAGTGTAGCAGTTTGAATAAGAATAGCCCTGTAGGCTCATATATTTGAATGTCTAGTCTCCAGCTGGTGGAACTGCTTAGGAAGGATTAGGAAGGGGGGGGTGCACTTTGAGATTTCAAAAGCCTCTATCAGGCAAAGTCTCCCTCTCTCTGCCTTCTGCCTTCTCAACAGGAGTCAGGACTCCCTCAGCTACTGTTTATAATACACTTCAGAGTTTTGTTATTTATTTTCATTTAATTTCAGAAGAACAACAAACATTTTTTAGTGTCTTCTTTGACACAGTAATACCTCCCCAAAGCATGAGAAACACATATACACACACACATTTGTACATACAGAAATCCCCTAAAAACACAAAACTAGAAACCACAATATATAATCAAAGGATATATAAGGTTATAAATAAATAAATAAATAATAAATAAATAAATACCCTGACATAGCATTATAAGACAAAGAGCCTCCAAAGATGGCACTCAGTTCATTTTGTGGTGGCAATCTACTGCTGGGCATGAGCTTGACCTTAAGAATGGTTTATGTCCCCAGTGAGACTCTGCTGGAGAGAACTAATTTTCATTTGTGAGTGGTTATCAACTGGAGATACCTTCTCGGTTAGGGATGTGGACTTGTGTGCATTTCTTCTCTCAGCTGAGACCCTGTCTGGAGCAGAACCACGCAGGCCCTGTGCATGCTGCAACAGTGTCTGGGTTCACGCATGTCAGTCCTGCTGTGTTTAGAAGGCCTTGCCTCCTTCGTAGCTTCTTTCCCTCAGGCCCTTACAGCCTTTCTGCCACCTCTACTGCATGGTTCACTGAGCCCTGACAGGAGAAATTTCATGGCGACATCCCATTTAGGATTGACAATTAGAAGGTCTCTCACTCTCTGCACGTTGTCCTGTTGTGGGTCTCTATTTGTTTCCATCTACTGCAGGAGAAAGTATGTCTGATGATGGCTGAGCAAGGCACTGATCTGATCCTGTCAGGCATTTTCTTTTCCCTCTTAAATGCATTCTTCCCTTCAGTTTGAAGTATTGCTCAAGTGTTCTCTGTGGGGCTAGTTGGTTGGGCATGAATTGTCTTTGTTGGGGAGCTGGAGAGATGGCTCAGCGGTTAAGAGCACCGTCTGCTCTTCCAGAGGACCCGGGTTCAATTCCCACCCACATGGCAGCTAACAACTGTCTGTAGTTCCAGTTCCAGGCAAACACCAAGGCAAATAATTAAATAAATGAATTGTCTTTGTTGGCTTAGATCATGGAAAGTCTTTTCTCCCTCAGTTAAAGCTGATAATTTGCCGGGTACACTAATCTTGGTTGACACCTGTGTTCTTTTTATATTTCACTTTTTAAATCTTTCAGACCATAAATTAATTACCATCTCATCTGCCCCTCCTTGCTCTCTTCCAATTTTATGACATTGTTCTTACATGCATATATGCATATTATGTATATATATTCATTCATAAATATAACCTGCTCCATCTATATAAATGTTCCTTGTACACGTTTTCAGCATTCACCTTTTGGTATTGAATAACCAGTTCTGTACGTTCTCTCGTGGAGAAGAGCGCCCCTCCCACTCCCAGCTTTCCTTGGTTGCGTAGAATTCTCTGTGTAGGGTTGAGGCCTCATGGCTTTTTCCATCCACTGTGACGTGTCTATTAGTGTCTTTCTTGTTCAGCTCACATTTGACCAGTCATATTGGGGAGATTTGTAAGTATAGCTTTTCCCGTTTCTAGGATACACAGCATCACAGCAATTTCCTGCTCTTTTGGCTCCTTACTCTTTCCTCCTCATCTTCCACAATGTTCCATAACTTTATGATCACTGAGTAGTTAGCAAGGTTCACAGTACCAGGCATGTTTCTCTTCTTGGTGAATGGGACTTAAATCCGATTAAAGAGCTTTTGGTTACTGCCAAGGCATGTATCCCACTTCGCCATGTTGGTGATTCATGTGGTTCATATGTGTCATAGCTAATGGGATTATGGCTTGCCTCCCTCCTTTAGAAGTTTACATGTATTGAGGGATTTGTGACCCCTTTAAACTCCGTGAGTTCTTGGCTCATGATCGTTGTTATTTTAAATTCTGTGTCCTGGGTTCATCTAAGTAATTCTCATTGGAGAAAATTTCTTTCATATTTGTTATATTTTCTTCAAAGTTACCTTAGCATGTAGATTTCTTTCTTTGGTTGTATGTCAGATGTGGGATTCTAATCTGCTCTGTTTAGTACATCCTTGGCTTTGCTGTTGCCTCCCAAGCTGGGTTGATTTGGTATCGAGTATAAAAAAATTGTTAGGTCAGTTCTCTGGTTCTCAGCATTGATTTTTATTTTATGTGTACAGGTGTCTTGCATGCCTGTATATGTACACCATGTACATGCAGTGCCCAGAGAAACTTGAATAGGTCATTAAATTTCCACCAGAGTTACAAATGGCTGTCAGCCACCATGTTGGTGGTAGGAACCAAGTCCAGATTCTCTGGAAAAACAGCCAGTACTTGTAACTGCTGAACTATCTCTCCAGGCCCTCAGTGTTGATTTTTGACTAGATAGGGTGGGTGATTCCAGTTCAGTGGTAACTAAGAAAGTGTATGAATGGGACTTACGGCTGGGTCTACCTGGGATTTTGTACCAAGTTTCACTATTCAAGTTATGCACAGGAGTATGTGAAGGTGAGATGTACTCTGGAGCATTCACCAAGCTAGGCTAGTGAGTTCACAGACTGTGTCAGCAGGGCTAGGTCTTGGGTTGGCACAGCTAGGTGATATTCCGTGAGAACTACCAGGCTAGATCAGCACAGAAGCTGAGCTAACAGAACTAGACCAGGGTGTTGGAGATACTGTAGGTGGTTCAGGTTTCAGGGAACTACTAGAATGGGTGGGTGCAAAGGCTGCAACCAGCACTGGATGTGGGGTTTGGGATGGCATGCATAGTGCATTTTTAAAAAAGGCTCCAACATAGGAAAATCAGATGACATATATATCCAACAGTAATGCTTTCATGGTTGAGATCTATTATATTAATATTGTATTTTTGACAGTGTCCCAATCATAGCCTTTGGTAGATTATGGTTAATTTAAATAAGTGAGTTACAATTTCATAGAAAGATTAATATTTACATGTATATTAATAACTGGGCTATGACACCAAGAATACTTGATAAACTTAGAGTGTGTGAGGAAGTAAAAGTAGACTTCACTCCTCAATCCTTAACCAAGCTATAATTCAAATTTTATATTTTTATTCACAGATATTTCATGACGTTGAAACAGACAGAGTAATAATTAATGTATACAACTGTCCAGCTCTGTATAATGATGTGAAAGTGAAATTCCTCTCTCCGGTGAGTAATCAAGAGATGCCTTATTCTTGTCTAGTCTTTTTCCTTTGGTTTAGTTTTTTAAAGACAGAGTTGCATAATCCAGGTTGGCCAGAAGCTTATCATGCACCCTAAACTGACCTTGAGATGTAATCCTCCTGCCTCAGCCTCCCAAGTGCTGGGGTAGAGTTTGAGTCACTGAGCATGACTCTTTCTTGTCTAGTCTTTTGAATGATTTTGGTCTGGAATTTCTTTGTTACAATTCCCAATAAAGAAAATGACAGACATCAGCCCATGGCCAGGAAACAAATCAACATAAAACACAGTTTTCTAAAGAACATATATAATATTTTTGTTCATCTTATGAATCTTACATAACAAACCTATATTAATTTTTAAATAAAATGGAAATATCTTGATTTTAAAAAACAACAAAGTACTACAAAACAGTGATTACATTTTTGTTTTGTATCTTTAAAATACCTTGTAGCCACTGGGAGTTTAATGTCTTTAATCACAATGCTCAGGAGACAGAGGCAGGTGAATCTCTATGAGTGTGAGGACAGCCTGGTCTACATTGTGAGTTCCAGACTAACTGAGCTGTGTTCCTAGATTCTGTCTCCCCAAATTCCAAAATGACAAACAAACAAAACATTATATTGTTGCCAATAATTTATAACATACTTTAAAATAAAGGTTTTTAACTTACCTTTAAATTTATAACCAATGCAATAGTCTTATAAATCTAATTTTATGGGAAAATGGGAATGTCTTCCATTGTCATTACTCAGTGTACAATTGATATTATCAGTTATAGATACTATGTCTGGATATTTACTGCATTTAGCAAACTTTAAGCTTCAGTAGTATTATTTTTCTAAAACATCATTAACCTGAACTATGTTAGTCAACTTAAAAATTTCTCTTCCTTTTTCATCCTCTGTCTACTTTCAGTAGCTACTTAAACAATAAATATGTTGAAGCAGGTGACTTAAGTAGTTCCCAGATAGTTTCAAGTAGGCTGGAGCCACTCTGAAATCTCATTCAAACAGCAATCTCTAACCAAAGACAGTCATCAAGTGCTATGTGTGAGCAGCACCTGGGGACCCTAAAAAGATTACTGTGAGCTTTGACTTTCAGAGACTTTGACCCAAGCTTGACCAGGATCCATGGCTTTGAGGCAGAAAGGAGTTTCGGAACTGGCAAGTATGAATCACAACTGGTATTAATAAAAATATTGTCACATACATTTTAAAAACAAGGACTAGGCGAAAGAAAAACATCCAAAAACAAAGGCCAGGTGCAACCTTCTCTGAGAGTTACACTTACTGTAATTTCGATAGTCATATTTTGGTGGGCTTTGAAGATGTCATAAAAGGTTTGTTTAGGGTCTAAGCCAGATAATATGGTGATTCCTGGGGATCATCTGGCAGGATTCTAATTGGTAACCACAGGTGTACCAGAAGGTATGCTCTCAAAAGTATCAGTCAGAAGGAATGATGCCCTTCTCTAGGTCATATATAGTCAGGCCTTAAGCCTTGTCCATTGCTATCTTAACATAAAATATCTACACATGGAAAGAACAAAATCTCTGTCAGCTGTCTGTATAACAAATGGTAACTGTGCTAGAATTCTTGCTTCCCAGCTTTGACACGAGGCTGCAACCAACTAACCTTCATTGATTAGTTATTCGGTGTAGCTCACCTTGCAGACATCAGTAAAAATGCTTTCTGCCTCTAGTTTTATCTTGAGACTTGTGGATAGTGGCTACCAATTTAAGCTTGTTCTAATAGAGCTCCTAGTGTACTGGCTGTATATTCTGACATGCCTTTCATGAAGTATTTTTTTTTTTTGTCCTGGTAGACAGCCTTATGCCCAAGTGTCTGATCAGTGACCCTCTCACCTGTTTATACTGGCAGACACCCTGTGGCTTTTGTCTGCCTTGTATAGTTTATTCCTATAAAAATGGCCACTTTCTAGGATAGCCCCACAAGGAAGAACATTGAGTTCAAGTGTGCTAGGTAGGTATGGTAGAGATGATCACAGAACACAAGAGATAACACCAGAGGCAGCTTTTTGTTACGTAAGGATTCCAGAAAGAAGAGAGCAGTTTGCCTTTGGGAACGAAGAAGGAAGCCACCTAAAAGCAGCAGGAAGGGACCTCACTCAACAATCCTTCCTAGTTCCATCCACTTATGTGCAGAGTTCATGACCGCATTGTTATTAACCTCTGTGCCACTCTTTCATTATCCACTTATCCGCTGGAGGGCAGTTAGGCTGATTCTATTTTCTAGCTATCGAGACTAGAGCAGCAATGAACACGGCTGAGCAGGGTAACTGTCGAGTAGGTTGTTGACTCCTTTGGGTCATATGGTAGATTTATTTTTAGTTTTTTGAGAATTCACACTGATTTCCACAATGCCTGCACCAGTTTACAATCTCTCCAAGAGCAAATAAAAGTCCCTTTTTCTCTACAAACTATTTTGTTGAGCTTTCTTTTAAAATTTTTTTTTAAGATTTTATTTATTATGTATACAGTGTTCTGCCTTCAAGCTAGAAGAGGGCACCAGATGTCATCACTGATGGTTGGGAGTCACCATGTGGTTGGTGGGATTTGAACTCAGGACCTCTGGAAGATCAGCCAGTGCTCTTAACCTCTACTCCATCTCTCCAACCCTTGTCAAACTTTCATATTCATCCTATGGAAAGATGAAATCTCAAAGTTGCTTTGATTTGCATTCCCCTAATTGCTAGTTATAATGAACTTTTTTTGAGACAATTATCCATTTTTCCCTCTTTTCAGAACTCTGTTCAGTTCTATTTATTATTATTATTCTTTATTTTTCAAGTTCTTTATATATTTTGGATATTAACTCTCTGTCAGATGTGTAGCTGGCAGATTCCCATTCTGTGGACTTCCTCTTCACCCAGTTGATTGTTTCTTTAGTTGGGCAGAAGCTTTATAGTTTTATGAAGTCCCACTTGTCAGTGTTGGCTGTAATTCCTGGACAAACCATCCTTTCCTACCACCACCACTTTACAAAAATCACATAATCCCTAATAAACTCTTAATTATTTGTTTTTATATCCACAGATAAGTACAGTCCCCCACCCTCCATCAAGGAAACTTTTCTTTGCAAAACAGAGACCATTACAGAAAACCACAGTCAACCAAAACTGAGTTATGAGCCAGTAGGTTGGTAGTGCATACCTTTAATTCCATCATTCAGGAGGCAGAGGCAGAAGGCTGAGTCCAAGGCCAGCTTGGTCTATATAGTGAGTGCCTGGACAGTCAGGGCTACACAGAGAAACTGTCTCAAAGGTGTATGACACCACTGTCTGACTCTATGACTAACTGGCTGGCTCTGTCCTCTGAACTTCAGGCAATATTTATTTGATACAAAGTATATCACCACACTCCATGAGAAACCAGTTGCTTTTTGTAGTTATTGTTTTGGTAATGGTCTTCATCTGCTACAAAGTGAAGCTTCCTTGAGGAGGTTTAAGAGCTACAGTTATCTGTAGGTATAAGGATAAGTATTTGAGTGCAATTAGGAATAAGGCTTGTTTAGTAAAGTTACAAGGTTACTCTCTAAGATACATGACCACTAGCTCCAGGTGACTGACTAAGTTTCCAGTACCAGCCATGATTTATCTCATGATAGGCAGGCCTCAAGTCTTAATTCAACAGTAAACAGCTGTTAGTTGCTGCCAAGATAAAGAGTGCCACTATTGCACCCTAGGCATATCTTGCCATAATGTTCATGACTGGGTAGGACTATTGGTTGCTTCCCTCTCCTCACAGCATACATAGCACTTTCTGGAAGCTTTCAGGTCAGATTCAACTTGGATCCTCTGAGTCCTGTGTCCAAAGTCCATGGTGTCTTGAGCATTAGGGACTTACCTTCAACCTCTGAGTGGCAACAAATAACAAAAGCAATAGTTTATATTGTTTGGTGAATCTTTGGGGTTTTCTTGACCAATAATTTGGAATGAAAGTTTCTAATACTTGGTATTGGGGGGCGGGGCTTGTTAGTCTATTGCTCTTGATGGGAATGCTGTCAGCATAAGTGGCATAACTTCATTTAAACTCTCTCTATATACACACTCTTATATGTAAATTTAAGCTAATAAAAATGATTCCTTATGGCTTCTTCACATACTGAAATTTTACATTTTAGTGAAGTTCAATTTGTTTTCTTTTATTTCACTGCACTGATTTAAGATTATATTTTAGTTGAAATTACCAGATAAATAACACATTTTTAACACATAAATACCTTTCCTTAAAACTTTCAACAGCAAGAGAAAGCAACATTCTCTTGAAGCCTAAAAAAAGTACTACATATTTATTTATTTATATAGAAATTTTTTCCCTTACTAAGAAACTTAAGTCTTAGATATATCAAAACCAATTTCTGAGAGCAGGAAAAATCAAAACCCACATAGAAAAAAAAAGCTACCACCTGGGCCATCGCAGAACCCAGAGAATATACTCTTAAAATTGAAAAATCTAGGTGTGTCATAATTGACCTTTTGATATAAAATGACCTATTAAATTTGCAACTTGTGGTTCTCGGTGAGAATATCCACAGACAAATGGAGAGTCTTCAGACCTCAGCTGAATGCCATGAGGGGTTATTTGGCTTCTCTTTTTTTCCTTGTCTACAAGGTAGCAGCAGCAGCAAGTACTGCATATTTAATGAGTGATTGCTTAATGTTTTTATAGTAACAAGGGAAGAAATTTTAAACTCATTGGAATCACTAGTCCTTTGTATCAGTTTTATTATGAAACTAACCATTTTCTTTAATTATGTCTTTTTAGAATCTTCCTAAATACTATGATGACTGCCCTTTTTTCTTTTGGTTTCATACAGCTTTTGTACGAAAAAACAGGTAGGGACATTGTAATCCAACAAAAACAACTTACTGTTACACATATGTATTATGACAAGGTTTATGCCAGTTGTCTTAAGTTCAATTTATAGAAACAAAACAAAATCCTTGAGTCATTATTCCAGTGCATTAGTCATCTTAATGTGGTTTTAAATCTTTTTACAGTTTGTTTGCATCATTAATATGCAATACACACAATATACATTTACAGTTAGTGTTGGCTTTTGTCTTTTTTTTTCAGTGGAACTCAATCCCATTAATTACTCCCCCTCTCCGCTCTGCACCCTCACTTGGGACATTATGTGACTTGGTAAAGGTTATTTTCAAAATGCTTCTCGTACCTCAGTGTTGCGTTAGTCACAAACAGGCACTGTGCCCTTGGACTAAAAAAGTGAAAATGTGTTACACTCAGATCTTGAGTGTGACTAAACTCCTTCCATGGGAATTTAATATGCATCCACTTAGTCCCTGAGTTTGGCAAGGCCTTGAGGAGTGTTAGCTAACTGACACCAAATCACCAAATTCTAAGTGTGAGCCAGAGGTATCCACGGCTTAGAAGCAGATTAGCACACCTAACATCTAAGCCAGAAGTCAGGAAGCATGGATGTTAGTGAAGTCACCTAAAATCATTCATGCGATAACTTCCCAGATAAATATGATTAGAAAATCATTTATTAGAGATTGAATTGGAAATCTTTATTAAAAATTAATTGGATTTGAATATTAATCCAAAGAATCTTCTTGTAGTTATGAGAACAAGGGGGAGAGAGAGGGAGGAAGGCAAGGAGGGAGAGAGGGAGAGAATGAGGATCCGCTACAGCAGAAAAACCTCATTTGGACGATGGTACTGAAGTGGTGTCATGGACCAGGCCATGGTTAGTTAATACCGTCCTTATCTCTTCAAACTGACCAAGGCCTTATAACAATTCAAGCCTTGTAAGGACAAAAGTGAACTTGCAATGCACATGATTTAGATTTGTAGTGACTGTATTTGGTGGAGATTTTGATCATTTATTTCTGGATGTGCACAAACTCTGATTTATGAGTCTGTGTCCTTTATAGTCCATGATGATAGAGAAGCAAAGGATCATTTTTAATGCTCACTTTTATTTATGATGCTAAAGATGCCTGTAACTTTTAATTTGCATATGGATAAGACAAACAGTATATATAGTCAGGGGACAGCTGTTAAGCCAAAACACAAAGTTCACCTAAAAGAGAAGCAGTGTTTATTCCTGGGTTTTATTAGACATCTCTGGAGTGTTTCTCACATAGAAATATCACTAATAAGATCATAAGAACCAGTGTTGGAGAATGAGCAGCATGTTCTTATTAAGGTCTGTTGTATGTTGGAGAGCTGGAAGGGGCTCTGATCCCTAGTGAGGTCTTTTCCCCAAAGCATCAACAAAGATCTATCGCATGGCTTTCTGTTAGCCCTAACAGAAAAGTAATGATGTTTTCCTATTCTTAGGCTTTATCTATCAAGAAATGAATTGGATAATCCCCACAAATCAAAAACATGGAAAATTTACGGTCCAAAGTTTGCAGTGGAGCTGTATTTTGAAGAGATACAGTCTACGGTTATGTAATAGCTGTTTTTATAATTGTCATTCCCCTTCTCAGATAGAATCATGTTCTTCACAATTCATGCTACATATTTATGTCTTCTAACTTATGTTCTTGATAGTACATCTCTATTATATGTATGTGTGTGTGTGTATGTGTGTGTGTGCATATGTTCCTGGGAAATATATTAAATGTATACAAAAAAAATTATGTCAATGGTCTTTTTATTTCTTTTGAAGGTGTATACAATATGGTGTTTCTCTTTCTCTGGTTTTGAGAGAGGCTCCCACTATATAGCCCTTGCTGGCCTGAAATTTACTACATAAGCACAATGTGAACTCACAGAAATCCATGTACCTCTGCCTCATGAATGCTGGGATAAAAGGTATGTATCACCAGGCCTGGCTCTCTCTATACTGTTTGGAACATATTGTACACAGAAATATTAGGTATCATTATGAAGAACTTTGTCAATCTTTCATGTCTATATAAAGGACATTAGGTGTCATTTTGAAGAACTTTGAAATAACAAATCTTTCCTGTCCAAAAAAAAAAAAATTGAGCTATATAGAAATTGTGTGTTCCCACAACACACATGTACTAACACGCTTCTGAACAAGTATTTATTCTGTTTTACTTCTGTAATTTGCCTCTAATTGGCTCATGGATTGTTAAGATACATCAGATTGTCAGCAATGCCAAAGTCTTTGCTTTATTTTGGTATATATTTTACCTGCACCCTTGTGTCTGTGTGCGTGTGCAAAGGTGTGCGTGTGCCGTAGTGTACACGTCACCATCAGAGGACCGCCTGTACCAGACTGTTCTCGACTTCTATCATACTGGCTCTGGGAATCGAACTCAGGTCCTCTGGCTTGACAGCAAACACCTTTACTGATATCTCCCCAGCCCAGCAAAACCAAAGCTTTAAATCCAGGAGACAAAAGCCTGGTCCCTCCCTGAGAGTTCCCACTCCCCCCACCCCTCCCCACATCTCTAGGCAATGCACAGGCAGCTTACATGACCTTTCATTACGCATACAGGAAGGACAAACAAATGCCGGTAAACAAGAAAAGCAAAGACCTTAGCAAGTGCAGCTTTTAAGGGACATTAGGTGGAAGGAAACTGAGTGATTCAGATGTACTAAAGTCCATTGCCTCCGCTTAAGATTGGCTCTGGGGAATGTTACCTTTAAGCACCAGTTAGCCTTGCGGCCGTAGGGACTCATTTTGTTGGTTTCATGTGGTAATGCATTCTAAGTTCCTTTATGGCCACAGTATCTTAAAGCCATGATGGTCCTTAAAAAGAATGTCATCCTTGGCTTCTCTGAAATAAACATTATTTAGATTTTCCTTTTATTAGCAAGGATATGGACAATTCAGACCAAGATGACCTCATCAGGAAATTAAAGGTAATAAAGCTGTCTCCTGTTAGAATGGGACACCTTCTAAGAAGCATCAGTAGAGGACTCCATGTGCAAAGCCCATACAGCGACTCTGCATAAAGACTGCCGCAGCATCACTGAACAATATCATGTTTTAGGACCAGATCACGTCCACATCCTTCATGGGTAGAAATATCACCACGCAGGGCATGGCTATATAACTCCCAAAAACCCCTGCATTCTGTAGAAATCACTCTAAAAACAATAGTTGATGGAAATAAGAGTGGTTTGGGGCAGGCCACAGCAGCCAAGCATCTGCACACAGCACTCTAACCACTAGGCCCCCGGGTTAGCAGCTCTGGGGTCTAGGAGGTGAAACCCTACTGTGTCCTGAATGCAACTAGAATAAAAGGCTGTGAGTGCCTCAGATGTGACGGAAGCGCAGAGCTAGGAGGTGGGCTTTTATGGCCTCTTTCTTGACATCCTCTAAATATCCCCCAAAGGGCTCTGGTTCTGTCTTCCTCTGACCTGGTTCTTCTCCTTGTTACCGCTACCATCTCCCATCACTCCAGTTATAGAGACTCGTGCTGGGGCAGGACAGACTACATGCTAATTCATTTCATTTACAAGCAGCAATGATCCGCCCACAGGCAGATTCCATGACTAGTTAACCCCTTAGTTCATCACACTGGCAGTAAGGGAGAAGAAAAGTTCAATTTTTAAAAAGTGGGATTTTTTTGTTCTTTTAAAAAAGGTCAATGTTAAGGTTTCCACACACACACACTGTTCAAGACCCATCAAAATTTCTGACAGTTGTGAGTTGCCATGCTGTCCTGGTTCTGTTCACAGAAACTTGTTTAGGCCTCTTGGGGTTTGGCTGTCTTAGATCCCCAAGTGAATAATTCTTAGAACAAATTGAGAAATTAACTCCACACTATAGCTGAGTACTAGCTTTCCTAAACAGAACTTATCAACTTGTCATAGAATTAGCCACAAATGTAGAGCATTTGGGGAAGAACACTTTGGGGCATAGTGTTGCACACTTGTAATCGGCATCTGGGAGGCTGCCTGAGTTGACAAGACTGCCTGAGTTCAAGGCCATATATGCTTCATGACAAATGCGAGGCCAGCCTGGGCTACAGAGTGAGCCGAAGTCTCAAAACCCCCTCAAGAAAATTATCTTAAACTTAATAGCAATTACTTTATTTTTAAAAAGCTCCAGGAAGGGGCTGAGCAGGATGGCTCATTAGTGAAGTGTCCACTGAGAAAGTGTGAGGGCTTGAGTTCAGATCTTGGCACCTGTGTAAGGTGCAACACACATCTGTAACCCTGGCACTGGGGACCAAAGACAGGCAAATGTCAAGGGCTTGCTGGCAGCCAGCTCCAGGCCCAGAGAGACCTCCTTCTCTCAAAAGAAAAACCCACAAAACAAACAAAACAAATCCTGAGGCAGACTTCACTAGCCCAGGTAGCTGGTTAAGTTCCAGGCACTTGATGTCCCTGTGGCTGAATTTTTGATAACCTTTTTGCTGAAGTCCCGTTAGAGAGCTGCTGGTCACCATTAGATGTGTGCCATTACTGCACCACTGAGGTATCATCCCATGCTGAAGCCATTCATCTTGGAGGAGAACCTACACCAGCACTTTACTAAGCCAGTATGATCTCTAACTACATTCTAAGCATACACAGTTAAGTGTGGTCCTCACCCCTCATCAAGGAAACTTAACTTTGCAACAGACAAAGACTCTTACAGGAAACCATGACTGATCACAGTGCAGAGATGTGCAGCCCAGTCCCAACAGATACATCTACAACACAACTCTTGTTTCTAAGGCTCACAGACCTTTGCAGAAGAGGGAATGGGTAAATTATAAGAGCCAGAACAACAGGAACTCTGCTGTGAGATTGTGTCTCCTAGAAATGTCACAGACAATACATCCAAGAAGCCTCATCCACATGGCTACCTAAACAAAACACCACTAATACACAGACTATTATGGAAATAAGAAAACTCACAGGCTTCATCCCTAGACAAAACCATAGGCAACTAAGGGCTCTGAGAACAGGAGAAATAGCTCTCCTTAGGGAAGAGCATGTCATAGGTAATCCAGCACCAAACGGTCAACCCTGAAAATGTACAAGGAGCAGGATCTACATACCTACCTACCTACCTATCTGTCTATACACACACATATATATAAGTATCTATACATGTATTATGTCAAAATTAAAGAGGCCATGAATTTAAATGAGAGAGCAACGTGGCATACATGGGTGGAGGGAGGAAAGAGAAGGCAGAACATGATGTAATGATATAATCTCAAAAAAAATTTAAAAATATTTTAAAGAAAGGTGGAGAGCAACTAGAGAAAAATAACCTCTGGCTGCCACACACACCCATGCACCACACACACACACACATGCACCACACACACACACACAGGAAATATATATATGAACAAACAGCAGCTGTTAGGAAGGTGTCTCAGTCACTGTTCTTTTGCTGTGATGAGACACCAATGATCATAGCAACTCTTATAAAAAAAATTTAAAAAAGCATTTAATTGAGGACTTGCTTACAGTTTCAGAGGGTGAGTCCAGTATCATCATAGCGGGGAGCATGTTGGCAGGCCTGACTCAGAGCTGAGAGCTTTATACCGCAATCCACAGGCAGCAGGGAGAGACACTGGGCCAGCAATGGCTTTTGAAACCTCAAAGACCACCCCCAGTGACACACACTTCCTCCAAAAAGGCCACACCTCCTAATCATTTTAATCCTACAAACAATTCCACTCCCTGATGACTAAGCATTCAAATATGAGCACTATGGGCCATTCTTATTTAAACTGCACACAAGCAGAGCGAGAGTAACCTAATGGGATGTTTTCGTACTGCAGAGTAATGAAACATTTTTTTGTCAACTTGCCCACAATAAAATTACATCAGGAAATCTTGCTGACAAAAGAATACTTGTTCCAATGCAACCAACACCTTGAAGTTTATTATCCATAACTCATTAGTATTCCTATTGGTCCTTAATATAAATATAATGTATTTAAATGAAAATCACCACAGACTCACATTATGGAGTACTCATTTCTTTAAACAAAACATCTCAAGTTCTGGTTTTGTCTCAAGTACAATTGCACCCAAACATTAAACCACATATTAAACCAGCAGAATAATAAAAAATTCTCCTTAGGTCTCTTATTTTTCATTTCACCTTGGTTTCTGACTATTTGTACAGAAGAGGTCACAAATCTTTAATGGACAGACTGTGAGAAGGCACACTGCCAACAGCAGTAATATGAACTAGACCCTGGGCTCCAAAAAGGGAGATCATGGCATTGGCCAGTCCTTTTCCTGCAGGAAACCTATCTTATTTTCCTTCAATCCAGAGCTGTTCAGATAAAGCACCACTCAGTAGCCACAAGCACAGAGGGAACTAAGTAGAAAGGCTTTTCTCGGAAAGCCAACCCAGGGATGCTGAGAGGCGCCCCTCCCTTTTGGAGGCCACTTTGCTTTCCAAACCTTATACCCCTGGCACTAGGTTAAGGGGGCACTAATACAGGCAGAGTAGGAACAATCCTACCCTCAGCCCTCTGGTCTTGCAGGTACTGTAGACAATGGGATTTTGGCTGCTTCATATATATTACCTAGTTTAATAAAAAATGTTTTTATCGTGTCACAATGTTTTACACATCATCTACAGGCATTAAAATTCATGGACTGCCAGCTCCAAATGCAGAGGCAAATTAAGGAGTTATGGGTCCCAGTGAACTTCAGGAGGGTGGGCCCTCATATGCTCATGCTGTGGTACCTGGCTAGCCAGCTCTTTCCAAAGTCCCCTGTGATGACAGCAGGGAGCCCAGCCTGGATTCCTGCTCAAACCAGGTAAGAGCCAGCCAGTTTGCATGAGTGTGGCCCGGCAGCCGCTAGTCTATCCTGAGTCTAGCACAAGGGGCAGAAAAATCTCTGCTGCCCTCCCGAGTTCTAACACTCCAGGCCACTCCTAACAACACCAGAGTGCAAATACTAGGCCCACCTAGAAAATGAAATGGCACTGTTGTGAGTTCACCATCATGAAAAAAACATCCAGGATCTCCACCCTGAAATTTCATCAGGAACAGAGAAGCCACACAAGTATGCGTGTAAGTTTATCTAAAAATATATAGACGTTTTAGCTTTAATGTACCTACCACAAAAAGTTAAAAAGTTTAACCCTTAGTGCACCGGCTCAGCAGCCTTTGGCCCTACATCTAGGACGGGTTAAGCAATCACAACCATTTGCATAAAAATTGGTCACCATTTGCAACTAGCCACGGAACAAAATTGTGTTTTCAACTTAGGACCACAGCTAAATTGCATGTGTGCCTCGGGACTTCCCGAGAGGAACGCAGTGTGCATAAGGTCACCAGTGGGCTGTCGCTACATCCCACCAAGGGCAAGCAGCGACTTTTTTCTTTTGGTACAATAATGGGCAGAGATGATACTGTGTAGAACAGATGTCTCCACAAAGTCTAAGACCTTGGGCAGAAGGGAAGACAAGGACAAAAGTCCCAAATAATCAAATAATTCCACATTGTTCTTGTACTCTGTGAAACCCTGAGTTAACACCAATCACCAAACGCCTGCCTTGAGTCCAGGCCCACCAGGACCCTTCAGTATGGTTCCAACTGGCTCATCATCAACTTCCTGCTGTATTCATAGGCCAAAAACAGGGCTCCATTGGCAGGGAAGGCTCGAATCAGGGTCGGTTTCAGTCCAGAATACAAGGCTGTTATTCCTGCAAGACAAAAGGGCGAGCAAAGACTATGGCTGTGCTTGCTTGAGTACACACGTGCAACTGCACAGCAGAGATTATCTGTGCCGACAAAACCAGACACAGTATAAAACCCTTGTGATCTGTGCCTTTTATCTTAGCCAATCTAACAGGTGTTAGGTGGTATCTCAAAGTTGTTTTGATTTCCATTTCTCTGATGGCTAAAGATGATGAGCACTTTTTCAGGTGCCTTTCAGCCATTCGTAGTTCCTCTGCTGAGAATTCCCTTTTTAGATCTGAACCCCATTTTTTGATAGGGTTATTCAAGGTTTTGGGATCTAAATTCTTGAGCTCTTTCTGCTCCCTGCCAAGGGAGGGGATGGGGAGTTGCAGAGAAGAAAAATGACCAGATGTGGTGGGAGGGGGAAGAAACCTTGAATAAGGATATACAGGGATGGAAAAAAAAAAAAAATTCAGAGGGAAAGCTGAACACAAAGAAAATATATGTGTAGCAATCTTATTTGCATTTCCACCCTTGATAAGCCATGTTTATGATTCTTATCCTCTGTATAGTTATTGTTAACTCTTCCGCATTTTAAATTCTTTTTACTATTTTTTTTGATAAATACAAAATAAAGAAGGAAAAAAAAAAAAAAAACCCTTGTGATGCAGGGACTTGCTGTCAGATCCCCCTCAACAGACTACAGGAACAAGGTGAGTTGCAAGCCCCCAGGCAAAGTTCACAGATGCTCAAAGGATAAACCCATCACTATGGCTGGAAGACTTCTACAGTATAGATGTGGCAGAGCTAAAGCCTAACATGGCCAGGTGGAGGCAACTGAAGAGCCCAGAGGGGCCAGCAAGGGAACCCAGAGACATATTTATCCTGCTCAGCATGGTCACAGGGGACACCTTGATGAGGGCCTGACTCAACTAGGGAGTACTCGGCCAAATGGAGAAGGCACACAGCAGTAGTGATACACAAGACAGATGCGCTCTATTTGAGATGAGAATTAAATATGTCTGTCACTGTGCTCTCTCTTTAAACCCAAAGCACAAATTCATAATCCACGGTATTTTCTGTTTTGTTCTGCAGATAATGTTTTTCACCTCCTCTATTTTGCTTTTTAAATTATTTTTTTAGATTATAACTATAAATCATATGCCTCTTCCCTTTTTCTGTTCAAACCTTCCCATAACCCTAGTTTTAAGATGTCTAGATGGTGATGCCAGATAGACAGGTCTTTGGGTTTGCATAATGTGGATGTCATACAAACTATAAAAAGTCTATATCCTGCATAACTCCAAATCCCGATAGCAGATCATCTCTAGAAACTGCTCAGATCATTTCTCATTCCAGGAGTCTTATTGCTAAAAATGTTATATTAATTCTTTTAAATATAATAAGAATATAATATATTCAATATTCTTTTGAAGCCTTAATGATCCTATTAGGGGTCTTTTCATATTTGGATTATGTAGATGAGGTGAGGCCACTCAATTCAAAGCATTGTCTCCTCAGACAAAGTCTATCTTAAAGTATATCTTAAAAATCCCCCAAAGGTATTTAGAATACAAAGAATCCCGCCAGATACCTGGCCCAGAAGTTATGAAAAAGAACTTTAAATATTTTTTAGAACAATGAAAATAAGATAAAGCAAAAGGTTTGGAAATAGAAAAAGAACACGAGGCAGAGAAAAGAGAGCAGCCACAGATCTAATCCACTTCAAAGACACAATCACTGCCACACCCCAGTGTGCACACGGTAGCCTCACCTTCATTCTTCACAATACTCAGGAAGGTTCTCACAAGTCCTGTCTGTTTTCCAGTCATAGAAAGAACCTGAATTCTAGATTTGATACAATCCACCGGGTATACTGCAAGCCACAGGCAAATGCCACCAACTCCACCACTTAGCATCAGTGGGATGGGACCTGAGGAGGGGAAGCAGACAATGGTACTTTGTTTTAGGTGGTATTTCTAGAAGAAAGTGGAACAGTAAACTCCTTAAAAAATGTTCAAGGTTCCGGCTAAGAAGTTGGAATATCCCTAGGCCTCATTAAGACCAGCTAATTACTCAGGTATTGTGTTCCCACCCCAACCTCATCCTCCAGTTGGAGTGGACCCACCCACAGCCAACAGGTCTAACATCACAGAGAATGAGAAAACAGCCACTGAAACATGGTCCATGTCTTTCTCAACTTTAACCTCCAACAACTCAAATCTTTCTTTAATGTGACCAAAAAGGAAAAGGAAAAAAATCTTTGTACAGTTGCTGAAACAATACCATAATTTGTTATCACGTTTTTAAAATGTACTACATTAACCAGGTATAACTGGGATTGTTTCCATTTGTGATAAGCACTAACCCTAACCCTCATTAACTGCCCTCCTTACCCTTTGCACTAGGGTTTCCAATGTAGAGATATAACTCTGGATGGAGATTTAATATTTAGGCATACAACTTAAAAATGGAAACAGCTTTTAGGCTGCCCAACCAGTACATTTAATGGGACACGAAATGACGCTGATCTCATCAATGGTACATGCCGCATGGTGTTGTTTGGTCTAGTTTTGTCTTGAAATGTCCTTGACTTCTAATAACAGTAGTTCTCAAGCAAAGCTGACTTTGTTTCCCCAGGAATGCCAACAGGCTCTGAAGCTACGTTGTAGTTATTATTATTATTATTATTTATTTATTTATTTATCCTTGGAGAGAAGTTGCTACCTATAGTGGGGAAATGGCCAGGGATGTAACTGAACATCCTACATGCATAGGACACCCACAACAGCTTAAGAAATTCTGTTAACTAAATGCCTAAATATAAGATCTATCAGCAAGTATTTATTTAATGAATAATGAATAAAAAAATGTTTGGGGAACAAACTTATTTGTGATAATGCCAGAGACAGGGCTTGGAAGACCATCTTGTTTGAATTGCAATGACAGGCAATTAACCAATTAAAAAAGAAAACAACTTTTAAAGGCTTATCATGAGATTATTGATAGTTGATTTCTCCATCAGTAAAATAATATCTCTATTTCTTCCTCCAATGGACCCCAGACAGTTAGTACAACCCAAAAGGGGTAGGGACAGCTGTAACAATGTTTGGGATATAAGGCTTCAGAGTTTGTCTTTAGGAAATTTCCCTCAGTAGACAGTGCTAGCCAACATCTGCTGCTATTTACTGTCATCCAGAAACTCTCCAGTGCGGGGTGGACCCCCAGGAAGGTGCACACCGAACACATAACCTGTAGAAAACAGGAACCCCAGGACACTGATTCCACTAAACCCAAATGTTGTCAATGTGAATACACTTACCTAGTTCATCTTTTGATTTCCCTGATGCAAAAAATGATCTGCTCAGTTCATAGCCACCGAAGAATAAGAAGTAGCCTGGTACTTCTCGAAGTAAAGTGCTTGAGAGTCCGTGGTAGAAGCCCAAGGGGCCGTCCTTCCTGAAGATTTCTCTCACAACTGACCAAACTGTACTGGGGAGACAAAGTAGGAGGCAGTCAGGACAGCCGGCAGATGCGTGCAAGGAGATGTTTATAGCAAGGGTGAAGTTTGTGACCAACCTATGTGTTTTTCTGTGAGTCCCCTTCCCTTCAAAGCACACCTGTTATTCTTAGGCTTCTTGGCTCCTCCATTCTCCAAACCAGCTGCTTCATTACCTGAGCCTAATCAGGCTGGGTACACATTTCTATACATTGTCTAAGATGTAATCCTTAAAAATGAATTACCATTTCATTAGGAGCCATCCAAGCCTGGAAATAGATAATACTATACTTGCTCAGTGCCTTACTCCCTGGAACCTCACCTCTTCAAGATGTTAGTGTATTAGTTACTTCTTGTTGTAATAAAATATCTGGCGAGATGCAAACTGAAAGGAGAAAAGGCTTGTTTTGGCTCACAGTTCAAGGGTACAGTCCGTTGTGGGGGCAAAGTGGTGCAGCAGGAGCCTGGGGCAGCTGGTCACACTGCATCTGCAGTCAGGGAACAGGGAACAATGGCTGCTGGTGTGCAGCTGACCTTGTCCTGTTACACAGTCTAGGCCCCAGGCTCTAGAAATGTTGCCACCTGGTTTTTTTCCTACCTCAGCTGACTGAATATGAAGAGAACCTCTCACAGATGTGCTCAGATACTGGCCTCCTCAGTGATCCTAGATTCTGTCACTTTGACAATCAACAGTGACCATCACTGTGTGTTTAGGATAATCTGTTCAGGTGGTACCAAGAAATGAGTGTCGCTTGAAGGCAAGACAAATTACTGTGAGAGTTGAGCTATAGCCCTCAGAGTTCAAAGCAGCACACCAAGAACTGAGTCTGTCAGGCAGAAGGAGTACAGAAAGAGCTCCCTTTTGCAGATGAGCTCTGCTTCTGGAGAAGCTTCAGGGCCAGACACCCTGACCCCCATCTCCACCACAGTGCCCAGTGGTAGGTTTTATACACGCTGAGAACAAGCAGAGCACCACATGCTCGGCATAACTGCTGAGTTGCTCACTTTGTTCTTAGGAAGCAGGAGAGATGACGCATCACCCCCTGGAGTGACAAAGGCCATAATATGGGCAACCATCTTCCTTCTGTGAGCACTGTTCCCATTGCACATGTGAATATAACAAATGACCCCAACTGAACACTGAGCTGTGTTAAGCTCCCATCCGAGCATGCGTAGTGGTGCTGTTTGCTAATGTTCTATTTCTTACTCTAGGCACTGGTTACAAAGGCCCATTCATTTCGTGACTGTTTACAGAACTGCCCATTTATGATCTGTATGTATTCACAGTATTGTCAAGTAGGTTCTAGTTCAGAAATAACCCTTTAGAGCAGTGTTTCTCAACATTCCTAATGCTGTGACCCTTTAATACAGTTCATGTTATAGTGACCCCCAACCACAAAATTATTCCATTGTTATCCCATAATTGTAATTTTCTTACTGCTATGAATCATAATGTAAATATCTGATATGCAGAATGTCTGACATGTGTCCCTTGTGAAAGGGTCATTTGGCCCCAAGACTCTTGACCCTCAGGCTGAGAACCACTTTAAAGCATTATGCTAGTAGACTCCTAAACCATGAGAAGCAGGGAAGAAATGAACGACTGGTCGTTGAGTGATCAATTTGTTGACTGGTTCCCCAGAAGATATACAGACCTTGGGTGATGCCAACACCCTTGACCAGACCTTCAACCAGCCACAAGTCAAGATAAATAGGCACATTTATAATAAGGATAACAGACAGATTTTTCAATTCTAGACGCACACATATTCTCACGGTAGCGGATAGCCGCTTTCATGCCTCAGCTGATCAGTGATAAGAACAGACAGCAGCTCTACTTACAAAGGCTTTGATGAATGTTTTCAGAACTTGGACCCTTACCAAGAACAAGTAAAGGTTTGGGAAGGGTGGAGGCCGCCAGCGGAGATCAGACTGAACACTCATGTGAAATTCGAGAAAGGGCATGAAACACTCACTCAGAACTTAAATCCACACTGAGCTCAGCACTCAGACCCAGTTCAAAGCTGTCTCCCGAAGACAACTGAGGATCATGCCTAATACACCCAGGAGGACAAAGGGGACATTCGGCTCCTGGTGTCTCCATTTCTGCATTATTAAATAACTGCCCGACACACCCTCTAGGATAAGTAGTGGGTCCAAACATAACCAACAGTCTTTCAGAAAATTATCCCGACACAATACTTTAGAATAGGGAAAGCTGATCTACACTTGGCACTTTAACAATATAAAATGAAAGCACCGTACACTAAAATGGAATAGCTAACATCTGTGAATGGACAGTGCTTACTTACTTCTGGCTTGCCGTTATCTTTCCAGATGATTCCATTTCATACATCGTCTGGAGCCGGCACTTCACCAGCTCTGTGGGGCAGAGGACCAGCGCGGCAAAGGCAGAGGCAAAGGAACCAGCAGCAGCGTTCTGGAGGTCACTGAGAGAACAGAGATTTAGCATCAGCTCATTCGTCCCATAGGCACTCACCACACCAGAGGACACGGGGCGAGAGAAGAAAATCTATATGCACCGTCCCATCTAGGAACCCTGAGACTCCAGCAACAGCAGTACCCCAGCTCCATCTGAGGATTGGCACTTAGAGGTAATACATGTCCCCAAAGCCACACACCTAGAAAGTGGTATGCAGGCAACACTTATATAAGTCATCAAACACTGAGAAGTCAAGCTGGCCCCTGACTAGAAGCTTCACCTCCACTGACAAGCATTCATGGTGCTGGAAGGTACTAAAAGAGAAACTGAGTCATCACTAGCTCCCTGCTATAAATCCTGTGATCTACAACAGTGACCTGCCTGCAAGATATACTGGTGGAATAACAGCACAAACGTTATGGAAATAACCGTCCACTTTCTGATTGGACTTAAGGCCCACTCCACGACTTGGAACCCATACCTGACACAGTTAATATGGCCAAGAACCCAAGATTAGACAGGTCACTGGCTTAGGGGAAAAGCTAAAACTGTAATTCAACTAAAAGAACTTGGTAATTAAATGATCCCTACTGGCATATTCACTAATCAGTGCCTCACTCAGCCCTCATCAGAGAAGCTTCTTGCAGACATGGGAACTACTATAAAAACTCCCAACTTGACAATGTGCAGAGTGACTTCTGAGCACTCAGTCTCAGTTGGGATGTCTTCAAACCCCTCCCCTCCCGGCTCAGGGTCTACGTGGAAGAGGAGGTGGAAAGACTGTAAGGCAGAGAGGATGGAAACAGTGTCTTCCAGACACGACAGGACTACTGATGTGCACATAAATTCAGAGACTATGCAGCATGCCTAAGACTTGCACTGGTTCAACCCGGATGGGGTCCGGGCACTGAGAAAGGAGAAGCGGACATAGACTCCCACCCCTAACCAGCTACCTAAAGCTCATACCAGGCAGCAAAGGAAAACTTAGTTTTCTCTGGGCCAGTCTCAGTGGGTATATTCACACTTCCCCGAAGAACATGGGCAACACAAACTTTTTTGTAGACTTTCTGTTTCAGTTTGCTTTGTTTGTGCATTTGTTTACCTCATTGGTCTGTCCTTGTTTATTTTCACCTCCATTTTTGTGGGGTTTTTTGTTTGTGTTTTTTTGTTTTATTTGTGGTTGTTTTGGTTTTGGGGGGAAGAGAGAAAAATGAGGGAAGAATTAGGAGGGGGAAATCATGATCAAATATACTGTATGAAAAATGTTTCAATTATAAAAAAATTATTTAAAAAAAAAAAGTGGGTCCTAGGGTGCTGCCATCCTAGAGGGCTACACAGAACTCCACCAGAGCAGGGTTCCCTATACGAACTGGTGATCTCGTCTCATACATTTCCTCCATGATTCCATCTGCAATGCTGTCATTCAGCCAGAAGACACACTAGAAGAACCAAGCAGATGTCAGCCCCAAGCTCCTGTACCCCCAGGCTATTGTAAGCTAAATAAGCTGCTTTTCTTGCTTCCAGCTTTGGCCTTGATTTTCTGTGGTTTCGACTCTGTGCATTAGATAGCAGCTGCTGTCCCGCAGACTGAGCTGGACTCTCAAACATCCAGGACTCAGCAGAGCAGGTTTACCATGGGGCTATCTGAAGCAGGACTGTTTGCTGGGTGGCCTTCCTTTTGACCTTAGAGAATTAAGCCTACCACCAAGAACTAAGATGAGCCAAGCAGGCATACCAACATCCTTGTGTGTAGAGTCAAGTGTCTACACTGTTTAGTTCCATCCTTGGCTCATTTGTTGAAAGCCAAAGCTTCAAATGGCCTTTTGGCCAGACTGAGACCATACCTGGCCTTTCTCAGGGACTCTATCAACTTGCTGACAGACAACTATCAATGAGAGCCATTACCTAGAATGCGCCCAACTTTGCCAGAACAAAGATATCAGTCAACAAACATGGAAGCCAATTCAGCTCTGGTGTTGGGATAGTTCCAGAATCTGAATGAACATAAAACAGCTGCTGAGTACAAGTGAGGCCAAGTCAGCATTTCCATGGACTTTTTGGTTTCATTAGTACTTTCCAGTGCACAAAATAAGGCAGCACAGGAACCTTCAGCTCTACATGTAGATAAGTATGTACAGCAGAATGTGTAGGATGGGGCCTTGTGCGGATGTACTGTACACTCTGTCTCATTTTGCTTTGTTTGAGTATTTTTGCCTTACTGGTCTGTTCGTTTTGATTTATGCTTTTGTGTGTATGTGTGCTTCTTGTCTTCTTGTTTTGTTTAAAGAGATTTAAAAAGAACATAAAGTTGGTAGGGAGGTATAGAGGACCTAGGGAAATGGGGAGAGGAAAATATGATAAAATACATTGTATGAAATTAAGAAAAAAAAAAGAATCTACTGTTTGACCTAAATGCCACTGCTGTGTAAGATCTCATTCAACCAAAGGTCAAAGTAGAACACCACATCGGGTTCAAACCAGGACACACAAATATTTGTGATGTGGTTGCAGAAATCCACAGTGAATGCTCTAACTGTTTCCCATTGCCACTCTTGATAAATGCTCTCTCTAGATCTGACCAGTATCCTTGCTGGTCTAATAGGATGAGGTGCAATGAGGACAGTGGCCTCAGATGACACTGTCCTTGGTCTAGCAACGGTAACCAAGACAGGAATGACAGCACCTCCACATGGTCATGGTAAGGGCCATAAAGGCACAACCTACATGTCAGTACAGCAGACAATAGGCAGTGTTCTCCCAGAAGGTAAAAAGCAAAAACATCTCTTAACAGTGAAAAGGAGAAAGATCCAAGTCAGAAAAGGTTCCTGTGGTGATATATTTTATATTTAATAAAATCAGTCTGGAATATCAGGGAACAGATCATCCACAGTCAAGCCAGGAGGGTCAGAGAGTGCTGACTCATGCCTTTAATCCCCTCAGGAAACAAAGATCTTTCCGTGTTTCTGTGAGTTCAAAGCCTAAAAACAAAACAGTAGTAGCTCACACCTTTAATCCTAACTCTAGGATTATGATGCAGAGTTGAACTCAGAAGTGAAACAGCTGACCGAGAAGATATTTCAGACAGGCAGAGGCAGACATTGAAGCATTCTGTAGGAGTGACAAACCAGGCCCATGCCATTAGTCCCAGCACTTTAGAGGCAGAGGCAGGAGGATCTCTGTGAGTTCGAAGCCAGCCTGGTCTGCAAAGCAAGTTCCAGCACAGCCAGGTCTGTTACACATCGGGAAGAAGAAAAGCCCTGTCTCAAAAAACAGACAAAAAGGCTGAAGAGATGTCTCTGTCCTCTGATATTCCAGACTGATTTTATTAAATATAAAACATATTGCCACAGATTCTGGTGCTATGTTAGAGCAAGTTAACCAGGCTGATAGTTTCCATACTGAAGAATGAGTGTGGTACGAAGCTATACACTGTGAGAATCACATGAAATAAATGTGCTCAAAGCTTCACACGAGAAAAACACAGTGAGGCATTTTCCAACTCTTTCTCGGTGACACCAACTCTTGCTTCTGGAGAGGACGTGGAAAAACACAGTTGTAAAGCATTCCACTGCCCATCATCAGAAAAGCGCTGCGTGAGCACAGTAATACACACCTGCCATCCCTATGTGGGAGGCTGAGGCAGGATGATGGGGAGTTTCAGGCCAGTCCAGGCCTCACAGGGAGGCCACGTCTCACATCAAACACAAAGGGGACATGACAATGTGCCCAACCCAGTCTCTGTTCATAGGCAAAGAAGCAGGGGAAGTGAGAAAGGACACACAGGAACAGAACTCCAATAATTCGTTTCCCAATGCCATCTTCGTCCTACAGCCAGAGGGTTACTTTGCCCAGGGTTCCTACCAGAACCTTCCCTTGGTACCCACTGTTGCTCTGGCACCTCTGCCATGCTGTCCTTCACTAATGGAGCGGAGGGAGATAAACCTAGATAGAAGTCTCTCCTTGAGCTAGGGAAAGCCAGTTGCCTACTGCTTTGCTTCTGTCTGCTCTTCCTATAGGATGCTAATCTCTTGGCCCTCTGCTTCTGACTCCTTTGGCTCTCTCTGCTTCCGGCCCTCCTTTAGCTGGAGGGCTGGAGGATCACGTTCAGCCTCCTCTGTCCCACACTGTCTCCTTGGGCTGTCTTATCCAGTCATCAGTTCTTAACCACAAGTTCTACCATCATGATTAAATTCTTGCCTATAAAAGAGCACATCTGAAACTTGTAGATATCTCCAGAACACACTTGCATGTACACGGAATCTACTTTAGTTGTGTTCAATGAGGCTGCAATAGAGATTCCAATTCCTACTGACACAGCCAACACGCCTGCCCTTTGTAAGTATATGTGTTTGTCTAAAAATAATACATAATGATTTTATTGTGTGTATATGTATATATGGAGGTACATATGTGTGTATGGGTTTCTCAGGAGCTATACCTCTGGGGTTTGTTTGTTTTTGTTTTTGTTTTGTTTGAGTAATGATCTCTCTCTTGGACCTGGGGTCCTAGATCACTTTCTACCTCTGCCTTCCCAGTACTGGGATTATAAGCACACACCGTGTACAGCTTTTTATGTGAGTGGTCAGGCTCTGACTCAGTGCCTTGCAAGTACTTTAATAATTAAGCTTTTTCCCAGCCCCTCCCCAAATAATTTTAAATCATTTCAAACAGATCAACATTTGAAGAAAGGATGACTAAGCATCTCCATTTATAAACTGTTTGATATCTGAATGACAGGTATCTAGGGGAGACCGAGGACAAATGAAGTCTGGTATACAGGGAGGGTTCAGCCAAAGAAAGCTGGGTCCATCGGCAGCTTCCTAAATTCCACTCGTCTTGTCTAGCATCGCTCAGGTACCTTCTGACACTGTCCACTGATGAAAGGAACTGTAAGGCTTACGTCCCATGTGCTAGAGTTTTAGCTCAGCACTTCTGTTCATGTGGAAAGTGTTGGGAGCCAAAATCTAACTTAGCCATATTTTATAAGTTAGCTCCTCTACAGTCTATACTCTAGATAGCCAGCAGTCTACACTCCATATAGCAAATACCAGAAGACTACACACCCTTATTGTTAAGCTAAACCATGACTCCAGGCTTTCTCTTTGACCTTCTCAGATCAGCAAGGTGACCTTCCCCAGGCCCTCAACTGATAACAGATACATTTCCATATCAATTCTACCCTGTCTGCTACTTCCCCTCACAGGCTTGCCACATTCTTTTGAATATCCCACCCCTTTCCTCCCAGCTACCTGCATGGCAGAGATTCCGTATAAATATTGGCTGTAATAATAAAGCTTAGGAGGACTTGAACAGAGAGATTTGCCTTGTCCTTCCGTTCTTTGTGTTCCTGCCTTCCATTTGCTTCCTTCCCAGATTCAGGTCCACACTGAAGACCTTGCTGGCCGGGGCAGAAAAGCATCTTCTCACAGGGACCAAAGTACACAGTGGACTCTTAATATGATGCATTTGGCCTTCTCCAGTTTACATCATGACAGTATAGAACATCAGAATCATTTTTAAAAAGAAAACTTATTTCCTATAAACGTAATTAAAATCAAGTGTTCACATATTTAAAAATAACAACCGAATGTCAGGGTCTGACTCACCTCAGTTTTGCCTGACTGTCCAGTCCGACCACTTTGCGGACCACTTGCTGGCAGAAGCCATAACACATGAAGAGCACCGAGTTCTCTGCGATATTGGCAATCAGTGCAGGGCTGGTGCCCTTGTAGAAGCCACGGAAGCCCACCTGGGAATAGGTCTTCAGGCAGCAGTCGGTGAGGCCCCGGTAGAGGTCTGGAAAAGTCTGCATCTTCACCTTCATTGTGTCGAAGGGCTGCCCAGTCAGTACACATGCTGTGCCCCCTACAGGTAGGACATGAGTCTTTAGAATGAGTCCACAGCCATGGACAACCACAGTAGTTTGCTATCCATGGTTCACCAGTATCTTAGTTTCTAATGACCAACTGCCTTTCCCCCAAATCTAGCCAACTTCAATATAACTTCTGGTGGATGCCTATGCTGGCCAGCACCAGAGTCCCACCCCTCCTAAAGACATTCATGCTTATAGGGAGATGTTTGGTTTCTCCATTCCAGTGTTTGGAGGGGATCGGCCACATAATGGGGAGAGATGGGCTGGAACCTGGCTTTACTGTGCCATCCTAGACAGTGGACACACCTCTGTACCTGTCCTTCACCTACACCATCTCACAGTGTTAATGTGGCACGAACCTGGCACTAAACAGCAGCCACTATAGACATGAGAGGGAAGCCATGCAGAAGGGAGAGTGGGCATGGTGGTAGAGACAAGTACTTCTCATCTAAGGCCCAACTGTGTGATGACTATTAGAAAAACATCAATGCCAAGCTCCAGAAGGAAAACAAGAAGCCTGCTTGCTAATTAATCTCAAGGGCAAAACATTTGGTCCTGAGAAAAGCATTTGAATTTTACCTCTATCAATTAATGATTTGTACTTAGGGAACAGACACCAATTACCATTGCTTAGTATAAATGGACTGGAGGCTGCAGTGTATCTGTTACCACACAGTAAGAATATCATCAAATGAACTGGGCAGTAGTGGTACACATCTTTAATTCCAGCACTCTGAGGTAGAGGCAGGTGGATCTCTGTGAGTTTGAGGCCAGCCTGGTCTACAGAGTGAGTTCCAGGACAGCCAGAGCCACACAGAGAAACCCTGTCTTGAAAACAAAACAAAACAACCCCTCCCCCCCAAAAAAGAAAGGTAGAAAGAAAATAAAAAAGACTATTAAATGTACTAGCCTAAATTGCATTAGATTACTTCAGTAAGAATTCTGAACATAGGAAAAAGAACAAACTGTGATTGCCCCATAATATCTGTAGACCCTGGACTAGGACCAAAGTTTTAAGACATGCTGCTGGTTAATATTTACCTCCCTCATGAGGCCTAAAGGCCCCACATTTCGAACATCCCCTGCTTAGGTCAGGAAACAGCAGCTATGTGATGAGGCCACTAAAACACCATTGAAATGGAAGGCTGACACAAAATATTTAAGAAATGCAACTTTACAACTGAGATATTACACATCATCATTCCACCTGTGCAGAGGGTACTGAGGACAATTCATCTATTGACTAACATAGAAGGTGTTACTTCCAAGGCATCTGAGAATAACTTGGCCTATTAAACAATCAAAATGATTCCTGTGATTCCCTTGCTATTGTTTGTGTCTTCCAGGAGAGCAGCAGTATGGTTTCACATCCACAATTCCCAATCACTGGAATATCATTTACCAAGATGATCCAGCAGAGTGGGTGGCGGGTGCCTGGGATCCCCAGAGGACTCAAAGTTCCAGGCTAGCCTGTGCTATTAGTGAGAATAAAGCAAAATCAAGAACAAATCAAGACGCCTTTCCTATAACCAGAACTGTTCTCGTCTACATACTGCTGGGTTCGCTTATGTGCTTTCAAACATAGCAAAATGTAATTATTCCAAAGGAATCCTGACTGTTCAGAGGGCACTGGATAAACTGAGCTAGGCCTGTAATTCTGCACATTAACATTTGAACAGGAGCATTCCCATGTTAACTCGGCCTGAAGGTGCAGACAGACAGCAGTAACCACAACACACATTTGCTACATCTCCACGAGGGTTCGATGTCTGTTCTAGAGTTATGAATATAATGAAGCGAGAGCTTTATCCCCCACACACACACAAAAGTGAAGGTAAATCCCAATAATGTTCACCCCAGGACTCAGTCAGTGGCTACCCCAGCAGTAGCCAGCAAGCACAGTGCCACGCCGGCTCTCAGGTTTATACATAAGTAACGCCAAAAACATTGCAGAGTTTCTCTACCTCGTAGAAGTCATATTTCTGATTATTCTCTTCTCATGAAGGGCAAAGGAAAGACCCTCTGTCCTCTTTAGGGGAGGCCACAGGCAACTCCCTCCCCTTGCTCTTTGGGAGAGGTAGATCATGCTCAACACTAGCTGGTATGGTGGGAATTCTCAGTCAGCTTCACTGCCTTGAGAGGCATCTAAGAGACCAATACAGCAGACCTCTGGGTTTGCCTGTAAGTGTTTAGAGAGCCCTAAGGAAGAAAGACCCACTCTGAAGCACCATGGGCTGGTGTCCAGACGTAATACAAATGGAAAGCAAAACAGGACAAGAGTAGAGCTGGCTGGCTCTCTCTCTCTCTCCTTCCCTCCCTCTCTCTCCTCTCTCTAGGGTGTGGGTGTGTGTACAGTATAGGTGTTCGTGTTTTCTGGTTGCCATGTTGTGAGCTTCCCTGGGTATAGGGGGACACTAAATTAACTCTCAGCACTCCCCAGACTTCTGAGATCCAGCTTTTGTGGAACACACCGCCTTGTTCTGGTAACTCCCCAATGCTGTAACACTCATCCCAGGGATCCTTTCCTGAGAGTTCTCCTACAGCAAGTGCAAGTCAGACCAAAGACAGCTTCTTAGCATTTTAATAGGAAGGAGCGGGACTGGAGAGATGGCTCAGAGGTTAAGAGCACTGGCTGTTCTTCCAGAGGACCTGAGTTCAATTCCCAGCATCCACATGGTGGTCACAACCATCTATGATGACATCTGGTACCCTCTTCTGTATACTGTATACATATGAGCTGGTTGGGGAGCTTGTCTGGTGGGAGCAGCTTTGGTTAAAATCAAAAGGAGATGATGGAGAGATCATAAGAGTGGTTATGAATCTGAGAGGGCTGAAAACTGAGTTTGACGGGGTGCATGATATAAAATCACCAAACAATAAACATATATAAAAAAAGAAAAAAAATATGTGATAAGTTCTATGGACATCTTAAGTACTGTGGTATTGTACATAATTCATTGATGACTACTAATTTTCAAGCACATATGTTATTTCACACATATATTAATAAGACTTAAAATGTGTTTGTGCTGGCAATTTGCTCAGTGGGCTAAGAAAACTGCTACTGTGTCTAATTATCTATGTTTAATCTATGTATCCTATGTGGTATAAAAAGGGAGCTAACTCCTAAAGATTTTCAACTGACCTTAATATGCATGGCATAGCATGCTTGTATTTCTGTAGTAAAATAAAGAAGTACATTTAATTTTTCTGAAAAAAACAAAAACAAAATCAAAAGGAGACAAAGAATACATTTACAACCCATCAGGACTTTGACCACAGCTGACTCTGAACTTACCAATAAATCACTGTGCACCAAGGCAGGGTGGTCATGGAACACAGGGGTTTTCTGCTCAAGGGGAAAAAAAAACTCAAAACCTAAGAATTTGCCAATCTAGACAGAGCAGCAAAGAGTTCAAGCTACCTCCGACCTCAGAGAAAGCTGCTGCCCTACTAGGCATACTAAAACAAAGACATCAGCAAAACAAGAAGCCAGAATCTGGGAGCTTTTCTATATATACAGTGAATACTGGTACCCAGAGTTCTATGAGGCCAGCTATACCAACTAAACTTCCGGACACTCAAAAGTGAGACTGCTCCTTCCTGATTACATTTCAAGAACCTCACAATAAAATGTAGTCTCTTATGTCACTAATGAGCACTCCTTCAGACCAGCCCCTCAACAAAGTCCCTAAACCCTGCCAGGAAACTTGTGCTCAGAAATCAGAAAACTCAGGATCTCTGGGGGCAGCCTTGTGTTCCTAAGCCCAGGAAGAGATCCCAAACCACAGTCAACCAATATATGGACATATTATCATTGTTTAAAAAAGAAAAAGCCCACTGGCAAATGTCACCTATACTCCCAACAATATTGTTGCAATTATATAAAAACTATAACCTGTAAGTGCTCCTCAAATATCTGAATGCACATACTTAGGTAAGAGGTAAGCTTTTAAAAATGATTACAATAAAGCCTTGTTTGATCTTAGCCTGTCGGAACAGCACAGAATGCCTGCAGCTGGACCCGCTCTTCTTGCTGAAGAGGCAAGAGCTGTACCTGCAATGCTCTCCACTAGCCAGGGCTAGTGGGTGTTTCTGTCACTTCCAGTCAGCATCTCCACAGTGTGGCATGAAGACTAAGGAAAGAACTGACTTAATCCTAGGATTTAGGAATAAGGGGAGGGAATGAGGTCCATCTTCTCTTCCACAAAGTAGGGGGAGGCTGACCCAAAGACCCACAGTGGTTAATAACACACTGAGGTACAGCCTTGTTAACTGCTCACAGACTAGAACATTCCTTGTCTCCAGCATGGAAAAGTACCTTTGCCTGGGGATCCTTATCAGCCTTCCTTCTGAACCAACTTTAACCTTTGGTCCATGGAGGGGGTGGAAGAGCTGGGGGGGATGGGTGAGAGAGGAAGCTGTTCTCTATATAAGGAGTTTTTTTTTTTTTTTTCAGCTGAACAAAGAACAGAGTGAGAGGTGGCAGAACCCTGATCTCACTTGATCTGTTGACCCAAGAGGTCATACTGGGTAAGAGAACATCATCCGGGCAACATGGTACTCTGGCTTCCCCATTTACAAGAATTGATATGGGGGCCAGGGCAGATCAAAGGTTCCCTTGGGAAACACGTGCTTTCCAGTGCACCTTCTGCCTCCAATGTGACATGGAATTCTGGGAACAAAATGACTAGCATGAGCACACTGATCTTTCTGTCCTTGGCTAAGCGGCTCCCTATGCCTGCATGTTAAAGGCCGTCTCATTACAGAGGTCACATATCACCAGCGTGGCTCAGCCTCAAAAGATTCTTCTTCCCTTGCACCCCAGGAGACACTGAGGAGCATCAGCCTGTTGTTAAAGGTGATCTTTCTTTCTTTCCTCCCACCAGGAAGAACAGTACCAGGGGAGCTGGAAAAATGGCTCCAGGGTTAAGGGTACTTACTCTACTTCTAGAGAGACCCACTTTGGCTCCCAGCACCCACAACTGCTTATGACTCCAGCATCAGGGAATGGGATCCAATATCCAATTCCAGTAACCTCAGGCACCTGCCCACATATGGCAGATACTCGCATAGTCACACACATACACATGAATAAAAATAGTCAATCTTAGAACAAAGAAGAACAATAGCTGGAATTCTGTACTACAAACAATCTGAAGACGGTCCAGCATGGGGTGACCCACTGCCGCATGTGTGTCCTGGCACGTGACAGTAGCCAAGTAAGTTAGGTCACTTTGGAGCTGAGATGTTTTGTAGCAATACCAGGGACATTTTCATCTTTCACTGGCTGGGAAGGCTTTAATACAATTAAACACTACTGTATCATACTTGTTGCTATGCTCTGAACAGTATCACATTTCCATCAAATTGATCCACTCTGAAGTAAAGTACATTACCTATGGGCTAACAATTTCCAAACTACCCTGAGGAACCACTTCAGGAATACAGGGGGAAGAATATTTCGAGGATTACCTGCGGCCCCTGCCGTGAGGTCAATGGCAGCTTGGATGGCAGGATTGGACTTCATGGTGCCACTGGGTTCTGTGAAAGGCAGTTCTCTAGAGTGGAGGATGTATACCACACATCCCTGGGAAAAAAGGAAAGTTCTGTTAGCCTTGCAGACCCTCATTCTCTCAGCCTAACTGACTGCATCATAACTTCCGGGCGTGGGAAAATGGGTCCCTAAGGAGGCTTAAAGTGTCAACACAGTCATGTGATCAATTTCCCCTTCAATGGATCATACCCAAATACCCAATATCACTATTGTCCTCCTACCTCGTGCCAACGAATGTTTAGGAAAACCCTGACAACAAACAGCAGCTAAGGAACCAATCGCAAATGACCCAGACAACACCCGACTAGTGTTTCAGAGGCCTATAGTGAAAATTCAGTCACCAAACACAGAAATAAGTTCAGACAGCAGCCTGTGCCTCTGAGTGAAAGAGCCTAGGTGCTCCATTGAGTCACATGACTCAACTGGAGGTCTTAATCCAGACAAGGTGGGCTATAGAATTACCATGCGCAGGCAGTCACAAATGCTACATCACATTTCAGCAGTAAATAGGAATATTTACCTAAGATCTTGCTACAGTTCAGATTCTGATTCAACAGGCCTCAAGTAAAACCAGAGATTCTCCCAGCCCAAGCTCCCAGGGAAGGCTGATAATGTGGGCCAGGCACACGTTGGTGCAACATCTGGACTACTGGGCTCAAATTTTACTTGATCAGAATCCCAGGAGTAAAACTCAAAGAATCAAATTGTCATTGTTCTCTAAAGCAAAACTTAAAATGTTTGAAGGATTCCTTAACATACAAGATCAAAGTTACTCAGCATTCACAATTCTGTATGGTCTCAAAATATAGAACTGATTTACATATAACAGAGGCCATTTCATTCTTCACTGTCACTGAGGAAGCTGAGTATTAGGCAAAGGTTCCTTCAAATGCCATCCTGAAGGTCAAAAAAATAATGGCAGCAACCAAGACTTTGTAAAAACACTTTGTCAATGACCGGATTCC
Organism: Sigmodon hispidus; assembly: GCA_004025045.1. Taxonomy (NCBI): domain Eukaryota; kingdom Metazoa; phylum Chordata; class Mammalia; order Rodentia; family Cricetidae; genus Sigmodon; species Sigmodon hispidus. The sequence goes on from PVIH01004595.1 coordinate 127,871, forward strand.
AAGAATCTTTTTCTTATAAAAAATAAAGTTTCTTTATAAATTAGCACCATGAGAGTTGGGGAAAACCTAGGCCTACATTTCTGCAGGGAACATAAAAGACTAACTGCGGGGGTAACGCTCAAAGTGGCCTCAGAATTTTAAACTTCAGTGCATCCATTTCTTTACTAACTTGGCAGGCACAGAAAAGTATATATCTAAGTATTCAGTCACTTGTGAATTAAGCATAAGCCAAATGTAAACATTTCAAATCCTAGAGATAATACATGCAGAGAGCCAAAGGGACAGGAAGTATGCTGTGAGTTTGAGGTTCTTAGAAATGTCAGAAAGACTATACAGTTCTCATCAACTTGGAAGCCTTAGCAAGACCTACTAGGGGATGATACCAACAGACACGCTAACAGATGGAGGAAATCTCCCGTGTCTCAACCGTGGATACTCTACCACATACTCTCCTTCTCAGCGATATCTGTCAATTTATAGAAAACAGAAATGGTACTAATGGATGAACCCAGAGAGTATGCAGAATGACTTGAGTATGAACTGTGACTTGGAGAGAATGCAAGGCTTGTACAAACCAGAGTGGTCCGCATGGATTTAAACTGACTTAGGAGCTTGCTGTACCGTTTGGAGTAGAAAAACCGAATCTTTCAGCGTCCCACTCTCTTCCCTCAAACTATCTAAGAGTAGCAGAAACCACAACACTACTAACTGGTTCCTAGAGGAAAATAACTTCTCCGGTGTCGAACCGGGTGAGGTTGCATTTCGTTAAGAAAGACTTGTCTCTCGGGCTGCAGCTGGGTGGCAGGAGGACACATGCCACCATCAAAACCCTTCGGCTGGGGCACCGGGCACCAGGGTGCCAACTGCTGCTGCAGCTGCGGAGCGCGTCACCCGGCCTGACCCGGATTCCTCCTCGCGGAGCATGCACTGCCCTCGGGCACCACTCGATGCAGAGTCCGCCAGACCCCCATCGCCTCCGGGGATCGGGCTCTCAGGGCCGGTGGTACAGCACGTGTACAGCAGGGCGGGGACTGTCAAGCCGCTTTCCCCAGCCTGCCCGCCCGCTCCCCCCGCAGCACCCAGGCCGCCCTCACCGTCGCGTCTGGCTACTCCGGCTCTCACTCAGCGTCCGCGCTCCGCCGGCGGCCGCGGCCCCGGGACACTCTTTAAGGTCGCGATGTGGGTCCAGCCCTCTTGCCCTCCCTCCCGAGACCCTCCATTGGCCCTCCTCCCCGCCCCCGAGGCCCCTCCTCCCCTCCGCCCCTCCCTCCCGAACCCCCTCCACTGCCTACACACACACACTTCGAGGCCCCTCCCTCCAGAAGCTCCGCCCTCCGTAAGCCCCGCCCCCAGAAGCCCTCCCCCCCCCGAGGCCCCTCCCCCAGGCCCGGAAGTCTGCTTTCCACGCTGGCTGCCTGGCTGGCAGGCCCTGGGGATTGGCGGCAGCTTCCAGGAGAACTCACCTTGAGGTCTCCCGGCGTTATCCAACCCCGTAGGCTGTGGCTTTAACCGTAAAAGAAAAGTATTAGAATGGAAATAGTGGAATATAAATTCATTTATGGCCATCTTTAGAACTATCTGTTTAGAGATGCAGGTTCACATAGCTCAGGCTTAACTTGCCATGTGGCTAAGGATGAACATGAACTTCCTGTTTTCACATTCCAGGTGCACAGAGACTTGGGATTGGGATCAAACCCAGGGCTTCTTGCATGTTGGGCAAGCACTCTACCAACCGAGCTACATCCCTCGCCCATCAGATTTTATTAGCTTGTTTGTTCGGTTGCTTTGTATTGCTTTACATTTTAGTCTTTCTCCCCCAAGGAAACCCATCCCCAGAAACAGCCGCCCTAGTTTTGTGGTTCCCCTGACACTTTATTTGGAGATGGAATGATGGTTCAGAGGTACAGAACTCTTGCTGCTTATTAACTTGAGAGAAATTGCCTAGATCCAGTTGCTCCTAAGGATGGGTTTGTGCCGGAACGTCTTGATTGGTAATTGATTTGGAGGTCTCAGCTCACTGTGGATGGCATCAGTCCTTGGGCAGGTGGTCCTGGATTATATAAAAAAGCAAGTTAAACATCAATCCAGGAGGGATCAAACTAAAGAGTGAACTGTTAGTCTATTCCTTCATGGCTTCTGCTTGAGTTCCTGTCTTGATGTCCCTCAACCATAAAGTGCATGCCAAATAAACCCAGCCCCGCTACAAGTTGCTCTTTATCTGAATGTTTTATACAGCAAGGGAATGAAACTAGAACCCACTGCCCTTCAGGAAGACAAGAGTTCAGTTCCCAGAACACACATCTGAAGGCTCACAAGTTCAGCTCTGGTGAATCCAATTCTTTTCCTCCCTCTTCTGGTTTCTGTAGGCATCTGAATGTTCATGGGAGTACACACACACAGAGATAAAATCTTTAAAAATATAATAAAATCGGGCTGGAGAGATGGCTCAGCGGTTAAGAGCACTCACTGACTGTTCTTCCAGAGGACCTGAGTTTGATTCGCGGCAGCCACATGATCGCTAATACCACGACCTGACACCCTTCCACAGTTATACATGCAGGCAAAACACCAATTCACATAAAATAAATAAATATGTTAAAAATATATATATAATAAAATCAAAAGAAGCTGAAAGTACCTAAAGAAGGTATGGTTCACAGGAGTGATGATTACCCTTAGCTCTAGCCCTAAATTAGAAGATTCTTGGGCTTCATGTGACACTTAGTCACCACCTTCCCATCCTGTTTCAGCTTCCCAGTAACTATTTCCATTTTCTATATTGTAGTTTTTCCTCTTTCTTTCTTTTTTCCTTCTTTCTTTCTTTCTGAGATAACATTTCATTCTGTTGCTCAAACCATCTACCAGCTCCCAGTGTCCTGCCTTACCCTTCCTAGTGAGCCTGGTGGAGTCATCCATCCTGTCAGTCCAGCATTCAGAAAGTTTAGGCAGAAAGATGGAGAAATGGGCTTTATACTGAGACCTTATCTCAAATATATATATACATATATATATATAATTTGGATATGGTGTTAGATTATAGCCAGTTAAAAATTAAGAGATTGGTAATGGGTATCACTGACTTAAATATTCGGAGTGATGTGATTTAGTGTGTAAAATGAGTGTACAAGGATCACCTCTTTTTTGTGTTAGTGTGTGCTTTAACAGCATCAGAGAACCCAATATGTAGGGAACCCCTTAGACTTGGTCTAGAGAGCACACTTTAACTATAGAAATAATCCAGGGAATTTGGATGAGTTGTTAAAGTGGCATGTGGCCTAACAAGTTGGAACCTTGAGCAGCTTTGCAGTGTCTCCTGGGCTCAGTGGCTTTGCAGACTTAAGAAAAACCTAACTAAGGACCTTCTATTACAGATGGAAAAGAACACAGAATTTAGGGCCAGGAAGTCTTGTCAAAGTCCTTGTGTGACCTTCAGTGAGTTTCTTATTTTTTAAAAGTCCTCATCTATGTCAATCATGGTGATGCACACCTTTAATTCTAGCACTCAGGAAGCAGAGGCAAGTGGATCTCCAAGTACAAGGCCAGCCTGGTCTGTGGAATGACTTCCAAAGCCAAAAGCTACACAGAGAAATTCTATGGTCTCTTTCCTCCAGGGACAACCTACTGGAGCCACCATGTGGTCACTGCTGCTCCAGAGGGTGATTTGGCAACCTTGATGAGCCCCTGGTCCCCAAGCTAATGCCTTATTTTGTCCCATTTGGGTTCCGTTTTTTCTTCCAGCTCTGATCCCAATACTCCCAAGCCATGCCTATGTTCTCCTGTCTACAATATCCTCTTGACAACTCTCAGCTTCAATTTGTTCTGTAACTAAGAAATAATTGAAATTTTGCTTAAAAAGAAAGAATTTAAGCCAGTAATCTATAAAGCTACTCTTTCTGTACAAATGCTTATCCATTTATCTTCTGGTTGGTTTCCACAATGAATTCCTATGTGTGACCTTTTATGTGGTGCAAGTGAGGCTCTCAGAGAGACAGAGGAATGGGGAGGTTGGGTCCTTTACCCAATGTGATGCTGCAGCTGGGAAAACTGGATTCAGGAGAGCCCTGTCCAGAGGTGCTCCTAATCTCTGTGGAGTTCCACCTCTAGGAAGGCTTCTTTTCCAAAGTAAGGGGGCTGCAGGAACCGGTTCCTGGAATAGCCTAAAACCCCCTTCTTCCCGCCATTCTTTCCTAGTACCTTTGTTCTAGGAAACAAGAAACAAGTATGTTGCTACTTAAGAAAGAACTGATCGGAGAGCTTTGGATTTTCACTAAATAAAGTACCTATGCAACTCTGTTCAATGAGGCCCCAGGAATATTGGGGGTTTTTTAAAAGACGTATTTAATTTTCAAATGTATGTGTATGTATGAACATGTGCATGCTGGTGCTTGTGTGAGCTGGAAAGGAAAGGTGTAGTCCCCAACTAGAGTTACAGGTGGTTATGAGCTGCCTTATTGACATGTTAGGTCCTCTAAGAGGAGCGAATCTTTTAACTGCTGAAGTGCCTCGTTCTCCTCTTGAAAACAGCATGTCATAGGTATGGAACACTGCTGTCACTGAACAACAGAATGTATTTTATTTCAGAACTGAGTTCCAAATGAGCAAACACAGCCACAGACTGGCCTCTCTGCTCAGGGTAGTTAGTTGCTGGCTACCCTTGGGATTGTGCAACATGTCCCTGTGGCTGAGCTGTAATGGAAGCAGGTTTGACGCAGGTGAGAAGACAGACAGACTGACCACAGGAAGAAAGTCTTTGTCAGTGCATCAGGATTTCACAATGTGCAGGTTAATGACATCACAGGGGATATCACTGACAACAAAGTGTGGTAACTGGGGTTGCAAACAAATCACAAACACAGACCATCTTGGATTCAAATGTGTGCTTGGTATGTGAGAAAAAAAAGAAAATAATGCTTTAATTACACAGTTTCTCTATCCACTACATAAAACTTACGTTGAAAACAAAAGGCCCTCAGTTTTGTCTCGTTTGCAATCAGTACAACCAATATTTGAAATTGAAAAAAAAAAAACCAAATAGATTGGATTTCTGTGAAACAGAAATAAAGAGGGGAATTTGCATCAGTAAAATATTTAGAGCAATGCTTGAAAGGGGGCAGTTTCCTTTACATACCTTTGGAAATTTTATAGTGTTGTAAAAATGAAGGACATAAAGTCAGGTCACATATACTTATGAGCTGTAAGCTTGCATATTTTTAAAGGTAAAATATAATGGCAAAATAATAGTGAATGATGCTCACAACTGCTCACAATTTTGTGAATCATCAATAATAGGAAACATGCCATAACTGAAAAACAATTTCTCCCCTCATATATCTTAGGACCTACTTGGCAGCAGGTAACAATCTTTAAGCTGTGATAATAATCATTTTGTATGTGAAAAGATATCTAGAAGTAGGAAGGGCCAGGGTTAGCTAACAGCTCAGCTATGTCTAGGTCAGATTTTCTATGACTGCCATTTCCCTGGTGATTCTAAGACAGCTGGCACAACTCTGTGTTATGCAGCCTTACATGTATTGTCCAGGTAAGAAGGAAGCATCCTCGTGCATCTTTTCATCAGAGGAAACATCAATCCTCTCCCCTCCCTGACAGTTTCTGTCAGGCTTCACCTTGTGGTCCAAGGGCCCAGACTGGATTTCATTCCCTCTCTCAACAATAACAATGATAACAAATGGTGGATGAAGAACAGAATTACCCATAACTCATGCAGAACATGGTCCAGCAAATTCCTGAAAAGGACCAGCTAGAAAGTACTGGAGTCTTTTCATTACATGCTGTCTCTACAGCGTGCATTCAGCTTTGCCACCATGGAGCCATGGACACCGCAGATTATTAAGTGTGGCTGTGTTCCATCAAGACTTAATCTTTGCATGTGGAAATCTCATCTCGTATGTGTTAGATTGCCTTTTTCTTTTGCTGTGATTAAACCATGGTCCAAAGCAACTTGGTTGCTTTTAAGGGTTAGAGTCCATGGCTAAGTTTGTAAAAAGTTAGGACAGCATATAATTTTACTTCTCAAGCATATTTTTTTTCAGTTTTTCAACTATTTAAGCCAGGTTTTTTTAAAGCATTTAAAACAGCTAATGAAGTAGACTTGGCTAGCAGGCTCATTTGTAAACCAGGTTTTTAGAGTATGGATGCTTTGCTCCCTTAGGGCTATGGGGGGAGGGACCACATTCTCTGAAATTAAAAAATATTCCCTCTTGAAAAGAGAAGAGAAATGAGGGAATCCCAAAATTTTCTAGGAGCAACCTTCTTCACTCAAAAAATTTCATGCAGCTCCAGGTATTTAGGGAGATAAAACAGATATACGAATCAAGCATTCGCTTATAATAAATCATAAATTGTTTTAAAACAGTTCTTTAGTATGTATACCATTTTAGCATTTATAAAAGATGAATGTGTGTTAAAATACTAATATGCATGTGCCTATTATTTTTACATAAGAAATTTAATCTTACTTAAATATTTGATGCTGAAGAGTGCAGAGCATTGCCTGTGTATTTGGCTCTTCTTGGGGAGCTTCTCCAGTTGCTCCCCACTCTTGTCCAGGGAATTTCCTTTGATCTTCTCTTCTATCTGATATTTCTCCAGTGCAGCCCTCAGATACCCAGTGGGTAACCTTACCTCTGCTCCAACAGCACAAACAGCTCACTATAAAGACTGCAGCATCTCATCTAGCTGGTTCTGGACTTTGGTCATCTGGAAGAGGTTGTCTCTGAATTCTAGGGAGATTTGACTCTTGATGGCCAGTTCCCACATCATTGATTTTGGCAGCAAAAGTCACACCACTGAGGGCTATCTCATAGCAATTCCACATGGTGATGAAGTTGCAGAGGCTGGAGGAGAACTGCATCATGATGATGTGTCTGTAGACACTTTCTGAGAGTTGGTGCATCTCTTCTGAATATGACAGCAACATGGTCCTGGGTTCCCGTCTGAATGCAAAGAACCACTTAACAGGCAGGGTTCTGAACAGTGTCAGAGTGAAAAGGAAAAAGCTAGCTGAACAATACACAGAAGCAGGCTGTGTCAACTTAAGATGCCCATTATTTCAGAGGTTTCAGTTCATGGCCCATTTGGCTTTGTCCTTTTGGGGAGCATGTGGTATGGCAGCCATCTTAACAGGCTAAAGTAAAGAATCTCACCTCATGGTGGTCGGTCAGAAAGCTATAAGAATAAACATTGCCTTCAAGATCATATCCCCAGAACCTGCATGGGACTCAACTAGACCCTCTGGGTTCTCTGGAAGAGCAGCCAGTGCTATTAACCTATGAGCCATCTCTCTGGCCCCCTGAAAACCTATTTTAAAATATTGTACAGCTTCTTGTTATTCTCTACCTTTAAAAGCATGCTACTTATGTATTTATTTTCTCATTGTTTATAGTTGGCATCACTTTATTCACTGCCCGATCCTCTGCAGTTGGGAGCCAACAAAAGCAAAGACTTGATGCCTTTAACTGATGTTTCTCTACTTTGGGGGCAGCTCTTAACTATGTGTAACTGCTTAATTCCCATATAATGTGATGGATTTTAAAGTTCAGACTCTCCCTTGCACTAGTTAGAGTTCAAGAGCGCAAGGACAGCTTGTGATTTGTGGCTTGTGGAAAGGACATACACAGGACAATTTCATCATCTCCGTAAATTCTACCAAACATGACCTATCTAAAGCAGTAGCTGGTACACTGTGGCATTCAGGAAACATTCCTATTGACAGTAATCACAGGACATGGCAGCACCAAGAGACTTAGTCTTTCTTAACTCCAGTGTGGAGAAGCAACCCAATTTTCCTTTGGTAATCTGTATCAATCGCACACACACCCCCAACACTGTTTGTCCTTAGCCTGTTGGCTTAAGGCAGCAGTTTCTCAACCTGTGGCTCGAGATCCCTTTGGAACTGTATATCAGATATTTACATTATGATTCGTACCTAGCATAACTACAGTTATAAAGTGGTAATGAAATGATTTTTTGGTTAGAGGTCCCACAACCAAGAGGAATGATAGTAAAGGGCCACAGCATTAGCAAAGTTGGCTTAAGAGTATCAGAAGCCGTAGTAGCTAGGGGCAAATCTGAGCTCCCAGTTCAATGAAATTTTGTTAAAAATATTTAATAGTCCCCAAAATGTCATTTAATATGTTTTAAGATGTTTGGAGTATTCAAATTTATAGTATTTATTAAGCCTAAATATATGATTACAATATTTAAATTTGAATCTGCATGTGCATTTTAATTGCATGCCAAACAACAAATTTGGTACATAACAAAAACTAGTTTAAAAAGGGTACTAGAGTGGCCACCGTCTTTTTTTTAAAAAAATCTTTTTAACACAAAAATAATATGAAAAAAGTAAAAAACATTGAAAACAATTATCATAGACACATGACACAATTACATGAAATTAAGTACAATAGTTAAGAAAAAATAAAAGGTAGAAAGTTTCTCTATCTTTTTTAGGATATGAGAAATTCTTAGTAACACAAGAGGTTAAAACAAAATATGGCATTTTTGTATAAATTTAAGCTGGTAATGAATGTTCTTCATTGTCTGTATGTCTACTCCTTTTTTTCTAAACAGCCAAGGAGGGAGTGTTCTCTCTCTCTCTCTCTCTCTCTCTCTCTCTCTCTCTCTCTCGCTCGCTCGCTCTCTTGCTCTCTCGCTCTCTCGCTCTCGCTCTCCCTCTCCTTCTCCTCAAACTGTTTTCTTACAGGTAACTTGGGTGTCCCAAGTTGCACCAAGTCACATGTGGCCACCCTTTCACAACAATCCAATTAAAAGAACTAAATTAAACGTAGAATTCAGGAAAAAGATTTAATATGTTCACATTGGGAATGGAGGACAGAGATCCAGCAAACCTCTCAAATCCACTTTTAGAATTCCGAAGTAAGAAAAGTTTAAATAGAGGGCCAAGGTTGTGCACATCCAACCATTTCTTCCCAAGGTGAAGTCATGGTGTAGGAATTTAGCAGAGTCATTGTATCTGAGGTAGACATTAGAATGAACACCTGTTTAGTTCTGTGACCCTGAAGAATCATTGTGATAAACAGTAAAGAATCCTCGTGGTGGTAGTACACACTTTTAATCCCAGCACTTGAGATGCACAGGTAGGAAAATCTCTGTGACTCTGAGGCCAGTCTGGTCTACAGAGTTCTAGGACAGCCAGAGCAGCTACACAGAGAAACCCTGTCTCAAAAAAAAAAAAAAAAAAAAAAAAAAAAAAAAAAAAAAAAAAAAAAAAAAAAAAAAAAAAAAAAAAAAAAAAAAAAAAAAAAAAAAAAAAAAAAAAAAAAAAAAAAAAAAAAAAAAAAAAAAAAAAAAAAAAAAAAAAAAAAAAAAAAAAAAAAAAAAAAAAAAAAA
>PVIH01004596.1:0-18524 GCA_004025045.1 Sigmodon hispidus
AAAAAAAAAAAAAAAAAAAAAAAAAAAAAAAAAAAAAAAAAAAAAAAAAAAAAAAACCTTAATGAAGCAGCTCCTTAAGAGCCAAAAAAATTGGACATGAGGTTAAAAACCTCATCCTTATATAACCTTTAATTCCTACCTTAATTTAACGCTCACACCATTACTTGTTCAACAGCTCTTTCAAAGCTATGGCAATCGGGTTAGAGAAACTTACACCCATATCCTTGCCTATTTAAAACCCTTTATATCCTAAACAACCCCAAACTACCAACGGGTTAGATCCACTTGTCAGCAGATGCCCTGTTCTCTGCTTTTTTCTACAAGCAGAGTTTTCCTGCTTAATGCAGGTCTCACTATTTTCCTGTGAGACTTACCGGTTAACCCTCCTGATTACTGCAGTTCTGAATCTCCTTCAGATTCTTCTGCAGCAACCTCACCGTCGGTCCACTACGTGTGTCAAGTTCTGAATCGGTCTTCTCTGCGAAGGCGCGAAGATTCCCGGGTTTCGGCACCACTTGTGGTGAGCCGCTTCTGTCCGGCAGAATGACGAGTCACCACATGCACGATTCTTCTCGGATCACACTTTATTGAAGTACAGCTCAGTTGTGAAATGATGGAAAGAAGACCCCGAGCCTGAGATTCAGCCTGCTTATATAGGGAAGCCTGGTGTGTGATTGGTGCCCATCACAATGCCTCATTAACATATGGCTTGTGATTGGTTCAAAGTAGTACTCATTAGCATGTGGCTGGTGATTGGCCCAAAATAATGGCTCATTAACATATTTGAGGATCGCATCGGATAGGTCCTTTCTCGATGCCTAATTAGCGTAAGCACATTGGATTGGTCACTACTCAATGCCTAATTAGCATAAGTGGCAATAGAATGTTCCAGCAAGTTGTGCAAAGGCAAACCACGCCCTAGAATAGATGACTATTAATCTGCATTTCTCAATTACACATTATAATTTTAAATGAGTTACATCAGCATCATACCTTAATCAAGAGTAGAGAAATACATACAGCATAATAAAATTGACTTTAAGTTTATATCAATGAATCAAAATCCACTTATCTTTTCTAATCATTCCTACATCATATCCTCCCCCCTGTTTTTTTTAAGATTGACTATGACCATTAACTATTTATAATGAAAACAAACATTAATAAGTAATATTTTGGGAAATTGGACGTAGCTTTCTTTCTTTTACTGCTTCCTGCTATCAAAGGACGTTGATCTCATGGGGTTTTGAAGCTGGATCATCTCAGCTATCTTGGAAGCTGATCTTTCCAATAGAGAATTTCAGGTGGCCTTGGCAAATGGAACCACATTTGCCTAGAACCAATCCACAGGTTTTGATCTTCTGTGGAGACAAAAGCAGAAACTCTTTTCCCAAGTAACATATTCTTATAAACAGATTTTAAAGTCAAGATATCTTTAAAATATATGTATTTGTTTAACTTAGCAGCCTTAGCAATCAATTGTCTTTCTGCAATTAGCTCATTAATAGTTAAAAAATTAAAGGAAACAAAATAAACATAATCTGGACTCTGTTTATCTGCCATCTTTTGTGGCTTTTATCTTTATTCCTATTTCTCCTTTTTCAAAGGTTTTCTTCATTCTTTTTTTTCTCTCTCTGTAGCCTATGCATATTTTACATACATTGTTCCCCCTTTAGAGGTTTTGACTAAATCTGTTTAATTGAGACTTCTTAATCATTTTCCACCCAAAGAGCTTTTAAAATGTCGATATCACTTTAATTTCTGACTCCACTCATCTTGGTGGCTTTTCAATATGGCTAAGGTGCCTGCTGCATGTCTGCCGCTGCTGTTGCCGCTGCTGCTGGCGGCAACCAGAGCGTACTCAGGAAATGCTGCTACCAGAAAAAGTGTTTTTAACTCTTTCTTTTCTGTTCAATATAAGCAGAAACCTTAAATCAACCACATTTATGCCAAGTCTTTTGCAAAACGTATGAGTTTAACCTGTGTGCCACAGATGCGCCATTTTTAAATTCCTGCCTGAACACCATGCTGTCTCTGTACCATAAATCAATTCAAATACACAATTCATAAAGCCACTTTTGGCTCTGCTTCACTGATCTAGAATGCTCTTTAATTTTTTAAACTTTCCCAGGCTTTATGCAGGTGTTTGGCCCACATGGACACCATATGTTGTAGTAAGTCTTCCTCGGGTTGTTTGGGCCTGGGTGTTTGGACCTGGTCCACAGTGCAGGTTTGTAACCTGGTCCTTGGCGGATTTTATTCCCCAAAGAAATGAATCACACGCTTATATCCTTTATACTATTTTGGCCCATGTCTTAAGCACATTACTAGCTGGCTTTTTCATCTTAATTCAACCCATTTCCATTAATACCCACCACGTGGCTCGCAGCCCGTGGTTCACCTCACCTGGATTCCTACATGCTTCTTCTTCAGAGGACGGATGGAGACTCGCTAGCTCCACCCTCCTTCTGCTTGTTTCTTCCTATGATACTCCACCCACTTCTACGGTGCTCTACATAGGCAAAATCAGTTACTTTATTTACATCATACAGAACATTCCACCACACCTATGGAAGTTTATTCTGCTTTCCATTACTGTAACAAAAAAGCCCAAGAAAATCAACTTAACAGAGGGATTCATTCTATCTGTAGTACTTTGGCTCATTGTTTAACAAGCAACACACAGAACTTTGTAAATGCATGTCAGAGGAAACTGCTCATGTCATGGTGTGGCTAGAAAGAAAATGAAGGAGAAAGAAAGGGTAAGATCCCACCAATCACAGCTAACTCATATGTATAATAACTTAATTGTATTATAAAGTTTCTGGCCTGGAGTAGCCCAGAGGTCTGGACCTGCCTGAAGCTGCTTTGCTCTGTCTAGTCCTGAGGTCCCGACCAGTAGTTCCAAAGTCCCAAAGAAGCACACAGATGCTTATATTAATTACATGCTTCTTGGCATATGACTTAGGTATATTGCTAGCAAGCTCTTGCATCTTAACCCATTTCCATTAATCAGTCTTGCCATATGACCTATGGCTTACCTTTTTTTTTTTTAATGTGTTGATTCTTGGGGGCTTGATCCCATCTCTGTCTCACTCTGGACTCTTTCCCCTTTATCTATGCTTTAATTTCCCACCTACTTCTAAGATGCCTTGCCATAGGCCATAACAGTCCCTTCCTTAACCAATGATGTTCACAGGATACAGAAAGACATTCCACATCACTTAACATTCTCTTTGTAGGCCCCATTACTGAAGGTTCCATCACCACATATCTAAGTAAACAGGTACACATACTAAGTAGTAATTGACTATTTGGCCATCAGTAGTCTGCCAATGTTCCTAGCTGGTCTTCATGAGTTTTAGTCCATAGGTTCAGGAATTTGATAGAGATTTGTATGAAATAATTTAACAACAATAAGGTAGAGAAAGGAAACATCTATAAGACACTGTGAAATCACACCCTCTCCTAGGTCAATGTGAGAAGAATGTTGGTTTAGAGAGTACAAAGAGTAAATTTATAGAGCTGGTTTCAAAGTTAACATGATTATCAATACTGATGTCATATCTCCTTTCCAAGTCTGGCTGGATTCAGGAATACTTGTCACACATTCCTGCATTCTCACTTGTGTTTTAGTCTCAGAGTTTGGCATGATAAGTTAGTTCATGTCTCCTAAGATTACCTTGATTTTTATTATGCTTAAGTTTTGAAATGTACAAGTTTAATTTTTTTTCATTTTTTCTTATTTTATTATGAATGAAGAAGTCACATTATCTATCCCTGTAAACCTCTCACCATATCAGGTCACTCTTTCTTCTCCACATCTCTACATCCCCACCCCCACGGGCAGGCAATCCCAAGGTCCCAAGGTCCCAATATTGCTTAGTTCAGCCTCCACTCCTGGCAAATCCAGATTTCTCCCCCCCCCCAACATCAAGACTGAGTCAGGTGTTCCTCTAGGGTGAGTGGGATCCAAGGAGTCAGTCCAAGGTGTTTCTGATCCCAACCTGTTCAGGGGTTATGGTTTCCAGATTGAGCATGCTTTTTGTTTTGTTTTGTTTGTTTATTTGTTTGTTTAGAGTCCACTAATGAGGTGCCTTTACATTAGCGGCATAAATATTCAAGATTGAAATCTCCTCTTGATCAATTTTTCCTGTGATGAATAAGTAATGACCAACTTGGTCCCTTTTAATTGCTGTTAGCTTAAAGTCTACTTTGTTAGATATTAAGATGACAACCACAGCTTGTTTCTTTGGAACATTTGACTGGAAAATCTTTTCCCAACCCTTTACTCTTTTGTTTTGTAGCTCTTAAAATTTTTCTTTGTTCTCTATTTTTTGTGACTTGATTATTATGTGATGCACTGACTTTTTTGAGGGGGTCATATCTATTTGTTTTTCTGTAAGCTTCTTGTATCTTTATAGGCATTTCCTTTTTCAAGTTAGGAAAGTTTTCTTCTCTGATTATATTGAAAACATTATCTGTGCCTTTGAGCTGGTATTCTTCTCCTTCTATTCCTATTATTCTCATGTTAGGACTTTTCATGGTGTCCCAGATTTCCTGAACATTTTGAGTTATGGCTTTTTTAGTTTTACTATTTTCTTTGACTGATATATGTATTGGAGCTACTGAGTCTTCCACTTTAGAGATTTTATCTTCTATCTTTTGAATTCTGTTGGTTATGCTTGTATCTGTGGTTCCATCTTTTTTCTTCAGGTTTTCTATTTCCATCTTTGCCTCATTTTGTGCCTTTTTTATTGCTTCTATTTTACTTTTTAGTTCCTGGCATGTTTCTTTCCTTTTTTGGTTTACCTTTTCTTGGTTTTCTTTCCAAGATTTGTTTATCTCTTCTAATTTTTTGTTTGTATTTTGTTCTATTTCTTCAAGGGAATTTTTCATATCTTCTTTGAGGGCATCAATGATCTTCTTAAAGGTATTTTTGGTGTTTCTTCCTTTTGCTTCCTCTTAATATCTCTGTTCAGGTCTTGTAGTTGAAGAACCACCACTTTCTTCTGGAGTTATCTTGTTGTTCTTTATACTATTATATGTATTTTTACAGTGGCATCTGCCTATGTCTTCAGTGGTTCACGATGAGGTTTCTCCTGGGCAGTTGTGGCAAGAGGGCTTTTGTGTTTCCTGTCACCTCTGAGCAAGGTGTCTGCTCAATCTCTGACTCTGCTCTGGGCAGGGGTCTGAATTTCAAGTCCTCAGTCCTTCTCTGCTGCTGCTGTTGGAGGCAGTGTGGCCATGCAAGTTCCCTTGTTTTAGTAGCCGCTGGAGGATCCCCTCACAGCCAGTGTCTATTCCTGTCTGCTAAGGAGTGTGTGTAGACATGTACCACAGACAGAACTTGGTCCTGGAACACCACAAGTCTTATTTTGAATTAGAGCATTGTTGTAGTAAGTTTTCCCCGGGGCCCTTTTGGCCCAGAGGTTTTATACCTGCCAGGCCCGTGGCGGTGGGCGGTTTGGAACCTGTTCCACATGGTGGCTTTTGTCCCCCAAAGAAATGAATCAGATGCTTATATTACTTCATACTGTTTGGTCCATGTCTCAATCACATTGCTAGCTACCTCTTTCATCTTAATTCAACCCATTTCTACTATTCTACCCACCACGTGGTCTGCCGTGGCTCACCTGGATTCCTACATACTTCTTCTTTGGGGGACAGATGGAGACTGACTTAACTCTACCCTTCTCCTACCTGCCTGCCCTCTGATTCTCCACCCACTTCTATGGTGCTGTGCATAGACCAAAACAACACTTTATTTGCAACATACAGAGAATATTCTACCACAGAGCATTATGATTATTGATGAATAGTTTAGTTCATTTCATTAAGTTGAAAGACTTTAGTAAGAATTCATGTCAACCTGGAAGGACTGCTAAAACCCTAGTTTTGAGTCATTTGCCTAAGGAAATTCTTATAGTTCAGCTTAGGGAAAAATAAGCTGATATGCTGCTTGCAGTTATTTACATTGTCTTCTCTTACAACTGATCTGTTTGCTTTTAACTTGCCCACACTTGACCAGAAAAAAAACAATACAGCCTGCCATGCCCTTTCACAGCATCATGATAGAAATATTCTTTCACACATACTAGCAACTCATTCTGAAAAATGCAAACTCATTTTCAAAACTAATAATGGTTTGCTGAATTAAAATATAATTGTATCAGTTTCCATTTTCTTCTTTCAACATCTCTATGTACCCTACCGTTCTCTCTAAAATTCATAGCCTGTTTTTCATTAATTGTTATTATATATATAATCCTTATATATAAGTTGTAAATATGATTTCTGTATGTAGAATATATTCATTATAATTTAGTTTATATATAACTCATACATATAAATATACTACATATAAAATAAATATGAATTCACATATATAAAAATAAATATATATGTGATCTATACTTATAACCTACTCAGTTTACATATTACTTGTCTGTATAGAAATTATTACTTTAAACTGGAAAAACATCTAAAAATATTTGTTGCTTGAATAACGAATTGTTTTGTGAGCTCTCACCATTCATGCTTGCTTGGATTTTGGCTCTCTGGATCTTTTGTTGGTCTTGGTGTGCATTCATGTGCACTGGTGCAAGGTGCTATCAGTAGACACAGTAATATGCTAACCCCTAAGTTCTTAGCATTATACTCAGTGATTAATGCCTCTCTCAACCCTCACCAAAGAAGTTCCTTTTGTAAAGTAGATGGAGATTGATAAGGAGACACCAATTACTGGTCTACCTGCAGAGAATAAAATATCATAGAGTAATCATCTTTAACTCAGACATCTGATATTATACACCCTCTCCTCAAAGCTCAGGGATCATTCCTGAAAAGAAGATGAACTATTCTAAGAAGCAGAAGGAGTTCATATCTGTAGGAAAAAGGGTATTTTTTTGCCTAATTCTTTGTTCAGTCAGTGTCTCATTTTTGTCTACCCATTTTCTTCTCTTTGAGGAACTGCTCTTAGAACCAGAAACCATGCAGAGAATGGAAATTCAAACTAAAAAATTTTAACAGTATTTTCTCGTCATAATTTGAGAACAGCAGAGACAAGCAGGAGAAAGCTGGTCTTCAGACCAGAGAAGACACATTGAGAGAAGAAACACTGAATAACCATTGGATGCAAACGCTGTATTATCTGTATGAGGAAATGGGATCTTTGAACTGTCCAATCTAGTCACATAACTAGTAAGAGAGAAGGATTTGGAATTTGAACAAAACCTACTGTAGGGGTAATATATGATATAATAATTAGGGGTAGGAATAGAAGTCAATTTATGTTGCAGATATCATGACCTAGGCTTTTGTTGTTCTAACTCACAGAGTCTAATCTTTCCTGTATCTGATTCTATCATCACTTTTGATAGAATCTTGACATCTAAGGCATGAACTCCATAGATTTCACTCCTGTTGGTATTTTAACAGTTTTTATTTCCCTGTCACTGTTCAGCCAGAAAGCTGCACTGGGTGTCAGAGTGTTAGTTTTTGCTATTTCAGCTTTTTTATTCTTTTTTGAATGCATTTTATGACATATGAATTATTACTCAATAATTCTGTAATTAAAAATTACACTTAAAAGGGAGTCTTCTTATTCTGTTAACTATTGATCATGTTTTTTATACCCCTCCTAGTTACCAATGTTTCAGCCATATATTAGAATACAAGTGGCTGCTGCATATAGTTTTCAGTGATTGAATGAGATTGCTTTCATCCTCCACTTATAGACATTTCCCTGTCATTCTCTCTCTCTAGCTTGATTCTGTCTCATTAGTGTGTTCCCATGAAATCATTCATGTCACAGAAAGGTATGACCAGATATTGGTTTTAGAAATACTTTGGTCTTTTTATATATGATACCCATATAAGAAATGTCAAATATTTAATGAAAATTATTTCATTATATAAAGTCAGTGAAAAATATATTTTTCTGTCTGAGACTTATTTATTTTACTTAATGGATTTTACAGTTTTGAAAGGAAGCAAACTAACTGCAAAATGATTCTTAACTGCTCCTCTATATAATAATATTTATTATTCCAGAAACACTTAAGGTACAAAGGTGATTCTGGTGGGATAAAAAGGGATGGAGACGTGCAGGGGGATGGTGCGAGCATCTTACCAGAGCATGCTGGGACCAAGAGAGCCAGTCACCTCTGCATCCCAGGGTCTCCCCACAGATGGCCACATCCTGATGGGATTCAGTTCCTTGACATCACAAGTGTTTACCTGAGCAAATTCTGACTTCCCCACAACACAAACCTTTCCAAATATATTATTGAACACTAGGGTCACATATTTGAAGCTGGGAGAGTTCTAATAATTTCATTTGGTGGTGGTCAGATGCATGAAACAAAGAGGAAACAAAAGTACAAATAGGGAGTTAAAGGAACTTAAGGAAAGTTACTTTTATATCCACAACTATCATTTTAGACTCTTTTTTTCAGAATTCTAAGTATTTTTGTTTGTTTGACTGTTTCTTTGGTGTGTGTGTGCATGTGTGTGCAGGTGTGGTTGTGTTCATGTCTGAAAAACATGGAAATGGGAGAAATTATTTACTGCCACATTAATGTATTATTTTGTATACATTGTCCTGGTGATAGTAGAAACCTCAGAATGGAGACATAAACCACTTGTCTATCCTCATTTCTTCATGACTTTGAACGTTTTTTGTTCCTGAGAAGCTACATTATCCTTAGAGGTACCCTCCTTCTCATTCCCAGTCTTTACATTTGTTGGATACTCAGCTAAAAATATTGCATGTATTTATTTAAAAGGCTCTAAAATATCATGATCTCAGTGTTATTTTCCTTTGTTAATAAATCTTAGACAATTTGCAAGTGGAAAACCTCAGATAACTTGTTTGTGATGTCCAACTTTGGTCACAGAGCTAAATCTAAATTGTCTAATTCTACCATCTGTCTTCTAATTTTCAGTCTTAAAATGTAAACACAAATTCTATTTCTGACTGATAGTTACGGGATTGGAATGTTTATCTAAGTTCACACTATCTTCACAGATTTTCTTAGAATAGAAAGCCAACATCATGGAGATGTTACCTGGCAGCAAAAGACAGTCTAGGGGGCACTGGAAACTTGATTATGTGTGTGTTTAATATGTTAGACTACATTTGATGTCAGCCAATCTTACTTTATAAACACTTAGCTTATGTTAGCATTGGTGATGGTGTGCTCATCCATGGAACAATACATGAGGATCAAATAATGGTCAATTCTCATTGTAGGTCAAAAATTCTTCTGAAATGATGGTTTTTTTATATAATATTACTAAGTTATAATTCACATATGTAAAGATTATCTCAGAGTATACAATTCAGCATTTTAAACTATGTTATAGAGTTGTGTAGCCACCAGTATTATATAGTTTCCAAGCATGTCCATCATGCTGCTGCCTCTTACACTCCCTCTGCTTTCTTCTTGGTCCTTGGAAAACACAAGGCCATTTTCTGTCTTCTCTGACTTGCCTTTCCCTGGATGTCTCTGAGAAATAGAATCATGTGGCATGCCATTCTCTATGGCTGACCTTCTCTCATTTGGCAATTGTTTCAAGATTCATAATTTTTATTGCTAAATTCATTTTTTGTCATTCTATCAAGAGATGGATCTTTGGGGTGGTCTGCTTTTGGATATGATAAATAATGCTATGATAAGCATTTGTGTATAAGAGTTCAGAAAAAATAGTTTATTACATTTGAATATATATCCAGGATTGGGGTTGGCAGGCCACGTGGGACTTTAATTTTAACATTAAAAAATACCTTCAGCTCCAGAGTCACTACATTATGTATTTGCCCATCTAGACTAGACCAGCATTAGCTTTTCTTTACATCATTACTAATAACTGTTACAATGTTTACCCTGCTTATTTCAGTCACATTTCTGACTATGTAATGGTATCTCCTAGTGTTTTTGACTTATCTTTCCTTAAAGACACAAATGCATATTAATTGGTCACTTATGTTAATTATCTGAAAAAATACTTGTTATTTTTTTATCATATATAAGACAGGCAAAAGCTCCCATTCTGGAGGATGCCTTTGCTGTCACCTGATGGCATTCTTTGTTGTATGGAAATTTTAAGATATTATGAAGGTATATTCATTAGCATTTTGCCTTGTCATTTGGGAAAATTGTTTTTATCAATTTTTTATATATTTATGGCTATGATCTTTCTGGATTTAATTGTGCATGGGAAATGAGATGGAGGAACATGATTGTTTGCTTATAGACAGTTTCCTACATCACTGTTGAATATACCGAATTGTCCTAGCACCTTTAGTGAAAATCAATTTTTCATAATGATTAATTTACTTTTAGACTTTTGATTCTTCTCAATTTCTTAATATAGATACCTTTACATTGGTGCAAAATTAAAATAAGCCAAAGTAAGTAAGCCTTTAGTAGTACTTTGGACACATAATCAGTCAATTACAGTACATAATAAATTGCTAAAATCTGTTTGCACTGCTCAATAGAATAGCTCACTTCCCTATGATTGCTTCCTCTGTTAGTCTCATGGTAGGTTCACATTAAACTAATGTATCAGTGAAATTTCAAAATAATGGATACTCTAATCTTAACTATTATCTATAGAGTTTGATCTGTTCTTTTTTTAGCACAGAAAAGGTCTAACTATATTGTTCAAGGGTTGCTGCATTTATTGGAGTAGAAAAAGCTAGAAATTAACAATGTGCAAGAGATTTTCTAAGAAAGGAGTTGCCATAGCAACTGAGGCCTCATAGACTGTACAAGATGATAGAGTGTATACTAGCATATAGCAGGCTTTTGGATGTGCATCCTTCCCAGGAGAGACTGAACCCATGTAACAAAGATGTGCAATTAAATTAACTTCATTGAAAAGGGATTTCTTTAATATATGCTGATTTAGTTTTTAATATTGGCATTTGAGATCAGTTTTTTTAGTAGTTACCCTTTCACAGAGACATTTGGATAAACCACCACGTGAAAAGTCTAAATATAGTCTTCATTGTGATCTGAATACAATTTAGAAGAATGTAAGTATAAGACATGCCATTTCTACAGGATCATAAATTTTTGCCCTTGGCTTTTAAAATGAATTAGCTTTTGTGACTGTTTCTAATTGAATTGGTATTAGGCTCCCTCTTCTCCTTTCTAATTTGAGCTTTCCTTTGAGAATTTCACATTCATGAATTTAATCGTGTAAAGTTATGGTGCTTTTGTACTAATTAGGCCATTAGTAGCAAACTTGACTGAACTAAAGCAAATTCTGAAGGGCACCTTCCTTCCCGACAGTTTTTATTTTGAAGAAAGGGTCTCTGTTCTCAGAAGGAGCATTCAAATCCCAGCTTCTCATCTGTAAGTGCATGTCTTTCTCCGATGGCTGCCTGTGGAGCATAGCCTCATAACTGTTCTGCTGAAAGACACCTTTGTCACTTGCTAACAGCAAAGCAGCTCAGACACATATCTCCCTGGGCTGTGTATGCCTCCTATCTAGCAATATCTCCTGCAGACAGAAGGAGTTCTACTCAGGACTATGGCATTTTCCTTTTCATTGTAACCCAAATAAGGATTAACCCCTCTGATCTGTTTAGAACACTGATGGGATAATCACTACCCTGCTACAGACAAGGACAAGGAAGGCATCATACACTGAATCCCCCACCAAATGTGTTTTTCTCTTTTATCCAAGATGATGTTTGCTAGAAAATAAGATCTCTGCCTCGCAAAATGGATTTTTTATTAAGTGTAAGTTTCATATTAAATTTTAATGCTATTCTTCCTTCTACTAGTGTGAATCCTCATAAGAATTATAAAGTACATTCCAAAGCTATTTAAAACAGTAGGCAGTAGGTTCAGCATTATTGTAGCTGTATCACCCTAGCAAGAAATCTAGATTGTGATAAAAAAAAATCTAATAAAGATAGATGCAATTTTGAGGAGATTTGATTAAATCTTAATGTTTAAAGCCCTGCATATGCTAGCTCATCTTTGTCCCTGACATCATACAGAAATAAAAAGTAAAGCCAGGATAAATCCAGAGGAAATAGGGAGCTTCCTTAAACATCCAGGCAAGATTATGCTTCTACATCCTGAATCAAGCTCATCATCACCTGTCACACCTTCACCTTTCTCTCCTAGGGAAAAACACAGAGAGGAGCTGTGCGATATTCACAGCCTGCCTTGCTTTTTCCTCTCCATCATTTGTGTGCAGTCAGTATCAGGCTTAAATTTGTATATTGCCCCCATCAAGCTTTTGTTAAGTTCTTCCAGCCTTAACCGAAGTTAGCCATGGGCAGCCAGGTGGCTGAGGAAGGGCTCCAGATGTGCTTCAAGGTTTTACAAATGTCTGCCTTTCTTCACTGTCTCACTTTTGGTTTCAGTTATGAGCCTTCTGTAATTCTCAGACTGTTGTTAAGATTTCATTTGAGATGCTGTTCACCAGTACCAGAGCTCAACAGTTCTCCATGTGGCTAACTAGATGTAAATCCCTCTCAGCCCTGAATGCCACAACATGGAATGCCTATCTCTTCCATGAAACCATTCTCATTGCTTTCTAATCATCCTTCAAAAGTTTTAGGGACAAAATAAAAATCAGCATTTCCATAGCACCAAGAAAAAGAAAGTTAGAATTATTTTGCTTTTCTTTATACAGATAATAATGGGAATAACAAAGTAAATACCATTTCTCATCTTTTCCCTCCCAAAGCTGAGGCTCGGAAAGCATCCTAACCCCTCAATCATTAACATGGGTGTGGTGATTTTCTGGATCCTGATCTCCATCTCTTCACCTCCCTGACCTGTGTAGGACCCCACCTGTATCCATCACCAGCTCTACATTATTTTAAAATGCAGCCAAACCTGTTTACCTTATGTTCATACTCCACTGTTCTATCTTTGGCATTCTCAAGGTATTATAACTAACACAACTTACATAAACCATAAGCTTTTTTCAAACAAGAAAAAATTTAGCTTCATATTTGAGAAACTTAGAGAATTTTGAATAGGAAAATCAGTATACTAGGATGTATTGACATATTTATGCTAAGTGTAGTAAGTGTGATAGATACATTAAATTATATTAAGAAAAATGCTCTCACTCAGGACATAGGCACCAATGACTTACATATAAATATTTACATGTAATTATGTTTTCATATGACACTTTAGTACCAGCTCCCACAGAGCTCAGTAAAGAAAGGAAATGTACAATATTAAGAAGAGATCAACTTTGGTGAACAATATGCATGTTCATCACATTTATTTTTGCAACATTCTCACTACTGGAAATTATTTAAATAATAAAGTGGCAGAAGATAGAAATAAATATAAAATGGAATAATCAAAAAGGAGAAATTTTAATGTTCATTTTATTTTACTTTGTTTTCATCTTGCAAAACAAGTTTTTCTCTGTACTTTGTAAACTGTGGTGGAAATGTTCTCTGTATGCTGTAAATAAAGTAACTGGTTTGGCCTATGTAGAGCACCATAAAAGTAGGTAGAATGTCAGAGAAGAGACAGTCAGAAAGAGGGCAGAGTCAGTCAGTCTCCATCAGACCCCCGAGTGAAAAATCCAGGTGAGCAAAGGGCCGGGCCATGTGACAGATAAAATACTAAAAATAGACTAAATTAAAATAAAAGAGCTAACTAATAATGTACTTAAGACATTGACCAAACAATATAAAATTAATAAAAGCGTCTGATTCATTTCTTTAAAAGACAAAAGCTGCCACAAACCAAGTACAAACTTCTGGTCCAAACAAGGCCAAAAATCTTCTACAACAGTAAACTGGTTTGCAAATGTTTTAATTTTTTTCCTCTACTATTATAAATTCATGGTAAATAGCTAATACAAATATTTATTACTTAAATGTAATTTAAAGATGGGAGAGTTACTGAAATGACAATAGAGTGAGTTCATAGCTTAATTTTTATTAAACCTAGAAAAGATTTCAATTCATGCAGGAAAAGGCATTATTTTAAAGATTTTGTTGATTTTGTTGTTCATATTTGATAACATTGATTGGAATGTATTTTCTCTGCTTCTTTAATTTGTTTTCTTTGAGCCTCAATAAGCAATATCTTCTTAGGGACAAAGGGTTTATGTGTGTGTGTCCAATATACATATATACATACACACATATAAAACCTATATATGTATGTGTGTGACCAAAACTCAATTTTCTCTAAAAAATAATGTTAACTTATTCCTGCTTACTAATATGGATTTAGGGTATTTTATGTTTTAAATTTCTGCTCTTTATAGTTATAAGTATTTTGTTTTGAAGACTGGGCCTGACTGTTTTATTTGTGTGTGTGTGTGTATTTCTCCTATTCTTAAATGTTTAGATTTTGTTTTGAAAGATTATGATTCTTTTGATATTTTTGTTGTTGTTGTTGCTAACACATTTTTTTCCTTTCTGGTAGAAAGCTTTTAAGGATAATCCCTACTAATTCCCACTTCAAATGACATTGACAGGATATTTCAACTTTCATTATTCATCTGTTTTCATTTTGTATTTTTTTCCCTATTGCAGTTAAACTTTGATAAATGATCTTGTTTCTTTTAGTCTTTATTTTTTTTTCTACTGCTATTTTTGGGGGGTTCATTTAAATTCATGATTCTATTTAAAACCTATCTATCTGTTATCTACCATTTATCTATCTATCTCTATATAATTTTATTTCTAATAATTTTTTGGATTTAATCTTTCTATTTTCACCAATGATCTTTACAATATTTACTTTATAATGTATATATATATATATATTTATCATGTATTCTAATAGTCATAAATTTATTTTTATACATTAGTTTTTAATTATAACCCCCCCCAACATCCCTATGCCATTTTAAAATCTTCCTGTCATTTTGACATGACTTTCTGGGGTTCTAATGTTTCCTTCCAGTGGTCTTCTTCCACAAAAGTTTTTATTTCATAAAGAAAGCTTTATAAGTGACTGAATACTTAGAAAAGTTTGAATCAAATTTACACTGTTCCTCCATGGCTCCTGTACCCACAACCACTTTTCTCTCTGAAGTTTTTTTCTATTTTCTTTTTTTTTTTCACTCTACATACCAAACAGATCCAACGTTCATCCCTCCTGTCTCAAGTTTTCATTTTATTTTGTAAACCACTGAGTCTATTTAGTGATGGCATTGCTTGTATAAGTGTATGGTCATCCAGTGGAAAAGCATTTTATCAGGGGCACATCTTCTATAAATAGTCTTTCTTCCTACCCCTAGTAGTATCAATTGCCATTAGCTTCTTACTTATGGGTGGGACTTCATGAGCACCTTCCCTATCCATTCTAGAATTTTGGCTTGCTCGACTATATGAAAGATTTTTGTATAAAGTCATAGCCACTGCAAGTTTATGTGTATAATATCCTCATCAAGACTGGAAGATATTACTTCAGAACAATCTTTTACTACCTTTGACCTTTAGGATCTATGTGCCTCTCTTTCAGAATAATCTTTTAGCCTTACAGGTTGGGATGTAACATAGAAGCCACATCTAAGTTTGTACATTTCATAGTATCTTATCCTTTGAACTTTGACCAGTCGTGAGTATCTGTATTAATTACCATCTACAACAAAAAACGAACTTCTCTGATCTGCACTATGGATATAAAACAAACAAAGAATTAATGGACACTATATCTATTTAAGTGAATAATAAGAGTAAGTTCTCTTGGGCCCATGACTTAGCCATCCATAGGTTTTTGGTCTAGTGGACAATGCCATACATGAGATCCATCTTGTGGAGCAAGCCTTAATTCCAAACAAAAAGATGCTGGTTATACTCAAAACATCTATGACACTATCAAACCAATGGGAATATCTTGTCAGAATTGTTAGTGCAGTTCATAGCATCCATAAGCTAGGGAAGACTTGTTGATTTTTTTCCCTCAGTATTAGCCTTGAATTTTCCAGTGGGATATAAACTATTCAGTAAGAATGAAACTTCTAGGTTGGTCCAGATTTATTTCTATGTGTCATATAATTAAAATGTATGGTGTTTCCAACAAAAAGATCAAATTCTTTAGGGTTATGAGAGAGATGACAATAAGTTGTGTTGTTTTGATAGTCTAAGAGACCCCATGACTAACGAACAACCTGATGGTAGGTAAGCCACCAGATTTATTTTTGATAGCTTTTGATATCTGAGAAGAGAATTACCCATGTGCATACTCAGAGTAACTTCATTTAAACTCTTATTATATGTGCATATGTATATGTTTTTAGGAAGCTTCTACAACCCTATGTTTCCATATGACATTTTCAAATCTTTAGTGTTAGTTTTGCTTTAATCTATTTTTTATTTTTCTGCCATGATTTACCATTTCCAAGCACCTAGTCCTGTCTGCTTCATTTACCTTGCTATGTTCACAGTGTCTGTGTTCCACTCTCATCCCTGAAGTGCCACACCCCTTCAAAGCACATTACTAATTGTCTTTTATTTGTACTCTAATTTAAACACAAGCCTAAATACCCAGTGGTATGATCCATATATGAGAGAGTACATACATATTTGTGTTTTTGATTCTAGGTTACCTTATTCAGAATGATTATTTTCATCTCTATCCATAAATCCTATAAATTCCAAAACTTCACTTTTCTTTACAACTGAATTTTATCCCTCAGTTGAGGAGCAAAAATGGAATAGAATTAAGGTTCCAACTGTAGCCCCCAAACCACCAGATTTTTGGAGAAAGGAAAGAACCTCAATACATGGCATTGAACAAACTGAAAACCTACATGCAGATGAATGAAACTTCATTGTTACCTTTCAGCCTGAACAAAACTCCCTAAGCCTAACACCTGCTATTTTAAACCTGATAGAGGGAATTGTATCCAGTAGACTAAAACTCAGAGGCAAGGAGAGCAAAGCAGGACACACACAAAAAAAATAATTGAAAAAAATCAAGTCTCATGAAATTAAGAGGCTTTTATGCAGTGAAAGATATCATCATCACTAGATATGCAAAGAACAACAACACAAAAAGAACAAGCCCCAAGAAAGCAAGTGACCAAATTATAAAATGGGCTATGGACTGAATATAAGAAGTAATAAAAATGGCTTTTTAATGGTCCACACACTTATTCCAAATTATTTTTAGACAGCATCTTACCTCACTCATAAATGGCTAAGATGAAGAGAACTGATGAGAATAAATGCTGGTGCTGATGTAGGAAATGAGAACAGTTATTATTTGTGAAAGCTGCAACTATGAAAATTTTCAACCTTTAGAGGTTAAAAATAGATCAAACACATGACCAAGCTATTTTGGACATATACTCAGAGGACTCTAGGTTTTACTATAGAGATACATGCTCATCTCTTTTCATTTCTGGTCTATTCAAGATAGCCAGAAACACACACACGCACACACACACACTTCTCTCTGCCATGAAATTCTTTTAGGGAATTACAAAGTTCTTGTTTGAAGAAACACTACATAGCTGCTTAGAGCTTCTCCACTCATGAACATACGCTGTCAGCCATCTTTCCAAGGAGAACAGATATAAAATATAAAATGACTTCCTCTGGGCCACAAAATAATGATATGATTCTATTAGCTGTCAGTATTACCAGTACCTCAATAGAACAGTCTGCATGACATGCTAACCCAACCTTCCCAGCAACCTGAGAGGTGAAGAGTTTCAAATTCAGTCCAGATTTGGCTGAAGGAACAATGTCTCAGTCACTATTAAATTTTCATGCTTAAAATGGCAAACTTTAAATTATTAAATTACAAACTGCAGTATTGCATGCTTTCTTAATTGAAAGATAGTTTATATTATAAAACTATATACAAATAATTTTGCAAATTATACAGCCATATAAAAACAACTATGCAAAAATACAAACTATTGATCATCATAAAATTCAAATCTGTTATTTTAAGGTTGATCCACTAAAGTCTTTAAGTTAAATATATGTCTTCCCTAAGAATCAGTTTAATACACATCTCATTGAAACCTCAAGAAAATGTGCTCTCAACAGTAGAAAATATTTAATATCTCCATATACAATCACTAAAATTAGCTTAAGATGATTATATATACATGCATTATATAATATATACTATATTATATATATAATTACTCAAATTAACTCAATTCCTCTGCTACACATGTGTAGCAGATTCTTTTATCAAAACCCGAACTGTAGATGAGGAAAACGTGAGCCCTAAAAAGTAAGACAAAGAGTCTATAATCATGGTCATAGGAAATGAAGAGCAGTGTCTAACATCTGTCTTTGTGCTCTGAAATCGAGTCACTTTTCCAAACATCAGATGGATCCTGAAAGATTTCTGTATTTTAGACAGATGTTTAAAATTTAACATTGTAAGCTGGAAGGATGGCTCACTGGTAAAAAGAATTTGCTGCCCTTCCAGGGGACCAAAATTTAATTCCCAGAAGCTACATGTAGGTTACAATCATGTGTAACTCAAGTTCCAGGGATTCTGACCCTTTCTGACCTCCTACATACTGAATAAAATAAA
>PVIH01004596.1:18624-104805 GCA_004025045.1 Sigmodon hispidus
TTTTTTTTTTTTTTTTTTTTTTTTTTTTTTTTTTTTTTTTTTTTTTTTTTTTTTTTTTTTTTTTTTTTTTTTTTTTTTTTTTTTTTTTTTTTTTTTTTAGGATTGATGACAGACTAGAGTCCAAATTTTTAACTTGAAAAGAAAACTAGCAAACAAAAAACAAAGCAATTATTCAAGGTGTTAGGGCTTCCCATCGGTGTTCTCCACCATGATCAAGAAGCTTACCACAGGTAACTTCAGCCTATTTTTCATTTTGTTTTGAGATGTATCTCAGAATACGGAAGGCTAAGCTGGGCATCAGGGTGTCCTTTTGCCCACTGGGCTTCAGGTACTTTTAAACTTGTTTGAAAATAGTCACTGGAAACACAAATGTGGTTTGTTGTCTGACTATTTTTAATTTTTTTGTTCTTTGCAGTCATGGATGGTCTGAGATGCTAGAAGAATATCTACTTCCAAAACCAAGGGGTGGGTAAAAAAATAGGTAAAGACAGAATGAATTGAAAAACTTTTAAGCAGAGGCTACATTGATTTGTCATTTTTGGAAATCTATCAGTAAATCTCATAGAGAAGAGCAGGTGTACATAGACGTAACACCCATTGGCAGAGACACAGCTGGGTGGACAATGGAAGCTTTCAGCTTTCTTTGTTTTTGTTTTTAATTTAAGAAGGAAAATACAAAGTGTGATTTTTAGAAGGGAATTGCCTGTTTCTTGCATATTGATTTCCCTGTTTTGGGTTCCTATCCCTGTCTTCATTCTTTAGTGGGTAATTAAGAAACAATTGGAGTGATTAGAAGACACTGTGTGTGTGTTATCTACTACCCAGCACTGGCTGTGACAGTGGCTGTGGGTTCTCAGCTCTCAGCCTAAGATTTTTGGACTGAGAAGATCAAGACACAGTTGTTGAAAGGATAGTTATGTATCAGACAGTAGTTAAAATGCACTCCTAGTTTACCTGAGACATGCATTTTAGTATTATTTTAAATTTCAGAATTCTAAAGTTTTGTGTTTTCAGAAGTAAATATATATATATATAATGAAGGTACAGTTTATATCTCATCTCCTAAGGGTACAATATGGTAACCTGTGAATATTATGCCAAAGGCGCAAATCATTGTGTCCAGAACCATAGACCCAGTCACTTAAAGCTGTTTTGATTGAGGTTTGCAAACCACTTAAACTATTGTGGCACATAGGAACCCTTTATGACTATAGCTGTACTTTGATTATGCTTAAGGCATTTCTTGTCATGAGATTGGTAACTTATCAGCTGAGAAACATTCTAAATATTCCAGAAGAGACAGCTGTTCATCCCATAAATTCATACAATACATATTGACTGTGTGGAATTATAGTTTTCATGGCCATCTCCTAATAAGCTAAAGAGGGATTATACCACTAGATTGTTCTATTGAAATGAGCACAAAGTCCTGTTTTCAGTCCAAAGTTTGATTTAAATATTTTTTTTCAATCTTCTAGTAATTAGAAGGATGTTTATATAGAGTCTCAGTGGTTTTATTGTCAAACTAAACATGACTTTAGCAAAGCAGGCAAGCTGGGAAATGTTAGTTAAAGGAAGATTCCTGGACAAGACTGATGCAGTCTTCTGTCTATGGAGGCGGAGGGCAGGCTGACACCCTGCAACATTGTGGATGGTCACTCAGCTTTTCTGACTATAATTACAAAATTAAGAGTTAAGCTCATCTGAAGGACTTTTGGTCAAAAAAAATCATTAGGTAAAAGACATGTCTGTTGTAGAATAGAGCTAAAAATAAATACATGCTAAAAATATCTCCCAATGAAAAACTTTTTCTAATAAAAGTAGAGCTTTGTAATAAAGTGTATCTTCCTTTTTCTTTAATTTTCTTTATTTTTCATTTTATATACCAAGCACTGTTCCCCCTCCCTCACCTACTCCAGATGCCCCACCATTCCATCCTCCAGACACTCCTCAGAGAAGGTAAGGCCTTCCATAGGGAGTCAACAAAGTCTGGCATATCAAATTGAGGCAGTACCAAGGTCCTCCACCCTCATCGAATAAGCTGCGTCCGTTTCTGGGTACCCTAGCAGTGGGACCAGGATTTATTCTAGTGTCTTTTAATTAATTAATCAAACTACAATTGTCCCTTCCTCTTCACCTGCTAGTCTTCCCATCAATTCATTGTCTCCCTCCATCCATCTACTTTTTCTGTTTGTATTCAGAAAAGAGCCAACTTCCCATGAATATTAACAAAATATGGCTTTAAACTCTGCTTTTCTATTCCTGATTGAGACTTAAGAAGTAATTTATATATTAACCTATAGTTGATAGACCAATTTAGGAACTCACAAATATGATTTGTGATTGTATTTGAGTATTGTCATATTGTTTTATATATCAATGAATTGCGTTTCAAGAGTCTGGTATGAACAACATTTTGTTACTTGGAATTTTTTTTTTCTTTTACAGTAATGGAACCAAGTTTGAGCTTTCTAAACTTCAGGAAAAATCAATAGCACACAAACCATTACATTATATTGTTGGCTAATGTATTTTCAATTAAGTTATAGACTGTTTCTTTAATTAGAATAACTTTATAATAGATCCAAAGAAGCCCATTTAGTTAGCAAAGAGTGATAAACACTGCCTGGGAAAAAGAGATCAAAGCTAAAGAAATGAGGAGCCCAAAGCATTTCTAAAGATGAGGTCTCCAAAGGGCAGACTTAACTGAAGTCTGAATTAGATTCAGAAGTTAGAGGAAAAGGTTTTGTTAAAATAAATCTAATATTATCTTTAGAAAATTGTTAAAATATCAGTGTTATAGGCACAATGGACACCAAGGCAATCTAAGATTATTTGCAGGTTACAAACTTTGAAAATTGGTCTTGAGAACTACTCTGAGATTCACTTAGTCCTATGCTATGCCTTCACATACCCCTGCCCAAGTCTTTTTCCAGGAAAGCAATATAGGTGGACTGCTTTGAAAAGCACAGGGAATGCAGCAGTGCCACAGAGCAGAGCATGCTGGCAGGAGGCAAAGGGTCAATGAATGAATGAAACAAAGAAATGGAAAACGAAAATGTGTGTGTGTGTGTGTGTGTGTGTGTGTGTGTGTGTGTGTTGGGGGAGGGGTCTAAGTATAACTTCAACTTTTCACATGATCATATGAGATTCTAGAACATTCTGTAAGAATGACTTTTTCTTATTAAAGTTGCAAGAGTTTTATAATTTGCAGACAATATGGCTTACTAATGTGTTCTACTAATTTACAAATTCTTTCATGCTGTTATACATTTTGATATAGACTTAGTTAACATATAAGAAGCAGAGAATGTACTTACAGCACAAAGGGTTTGAGGATGCTTCAAGAAAGCAGGCATCATGATAAAATAATCTAAATATATGATTTCAGATATACTACTTGAAGATACATATGGAGCATATTACTTGCTTCTGTCTTGTTCTATCCTGGGAACAATTTCAGTTTGATTGAATTACAAAACAGTAAATCAGCTATAAACTCAATGCTAAGAAAATAATGTGTAAGTGTTGTATTCTTACCATTTGTGGTAAACTTCCTTCCTGCTAGAGCATTCTGCCCTGCTGTGGAGCTCCTTAAGACACAAGGTGTTCTAAAGGGAGATAGAACATCCTCCCTTGGAGGCAAACTCTTTAATCTCAGAAAGTAAACAACTCAACAGCTTTTGAAAGAACAACTCACTAGCTTTAGAAAATCCCTGAAAATTACCAGGATCACTAGGATCTACTTTCCAAAGCTTACTTAAGCCCAAATGACAGATGAGAAACACCATCAGACAAGCTGAGGAGTCCAGAAAACTCCCAGGCCAGCCAAACCACTAAGCTGTCTGGAAAGAACAGAGATGCCCCAACAGCCTGTGGAGAAGACAGGCCTTCTAAAGATCTCCTTCGACTCTGCTGATGGAAGATGTGCAGTATGCCTCAGATTTCCAGCTTTCACAAGTGATCACTCATGCTGAGGTGGGCTTTTGCTGGTGTAGCTCTCTCTGAGTATGTCTTTCCTGAAAGTAAATCCAATAAACTCATTAATTTGGACTTTGTTGGTATTCCTACATTAGTTAGAGTGCTTCTCTTCCTGTTCATGCCTCCCCAGGAATACTGTTACACAATACCTATTCACAATCTAGTATGCCAACTAGGTTGTATAAACCAGACGTTATCCAAAGCAATTGACAACTGGCAAATGAATTGATAGTATAATAAATTTTAAACAGGTGTTATTTTAAAAGGTGGTAAAAATTTTATTTATTAAAAACATCAACTTATTCAGTAAATATTTATTGGACATTATCAACAACCAAGAGATATTTGGATAGCAGAAATGCTAGAATTAAATAACAATGATTTGAGACTACAATGTTTTAAAGAAGTAAGCAATTATAATGTAAATTGCAAAAGAAAACTATTATAAGTTCCAGAGATATGCATAGTTGAGGAGTTTATGGATCATAAAAAAGAGGCAAGAACCAAAGTTGATTTAAAAAGAGAAGGTGTACATTATCTTTATCTCAAGTCTTGTGTGAGGGGGCAGAGACAGAGGACGTAGAAACAAGTTGTGTGAAATTGTAGGCCTTATTATTATTCAAGAATAGTAAAGCCAATGCATCAGATGCCTGTTATTGAGAAGATGTCCTATCAAAGTTCCTAGGAGGATATGACATATCACAACCCACTACCATGGAGGTCAACCAAAGGCAGCACCATGGAAGGATGAAGAGGAGGGAGGAAAGCCTCATGTACATTGAGCCAGCATAGTGGCTTCAGGATTGGCTATTTAAGATATGTTCTGGCAGCTCTAGAGCAGACTTGCCTGAGTCCCAGGAAGGGCAGCAGTCAGGCCTTCTAAGGCTCTCCTTCAGCTCTGTACCTGTCCATGGTGAAGTTATTTCTATGAATTCTTCTTCCTATGTGCTCTATCAACCAGGACAGAGGTAGAAGGCACAAGCTTTGCCTACATTTCACTCAGACACCATCTCTCACTCCTCACCTCATGCAGAGACAGACCTTTGTGGAAGAACAAAAAGTGGTTTATGTCATAAACAGGTGACAAAATGCAAAATACATATTTTTTCTTCCTTATTACATATACACCACCCAAATAAATACTGAAATTCAGACTAGAATCTTCAAAATATTTTCATTCTGAAACAAAGGGCACAAAATCTCTTCAGGAATTTTTGCTTAGAAGCAAATTGACTTCAAGTTCCATGAAACATATTAATTTGGCATTAAACAAATAGATGAACTGTATATTTTCACCACATACTCTCTGTAAGATTCTCAGGTTGACACATGTTGTCCTTAATGGTATCTTCAGCCCTGTGACATTAATCACTTTGCAATCATTGTCACCTGGCAGGTATACTTGGTGTCATTTTTTTTTTCATCTGGAAGACAGGAGACATTTAGATTTCTTTCCTGGAGCTGCATCAATTCTTCATCTGCAAAAATAACTAGCTTGCATGGGCTACTTTTCAAAATTGTTTTGTGTGGGTGTCTAAAATAACTAAGAATTATAGACCTATCATTTCTAAAACTTAAATTTTTTTGTTTCCAAATATTCCACTCATTATGAAGTGATCTTTTAAGTATCTTTAGGGAAAGGACTTCTAAAATCTTTTCAACTACATATTTAGATGTGGCACACATATCAGTATCTTTAAATGCATTTCATATCTTAGAAAATGATTGGATTTTATGATATAAGAATGTGAATTACAATGCCAAAGATATATGTTTATTAGATTATTACAACATATCCCTCATGGCTATTTAAACATTTTCACTTCTTCTAAATTGAGATTTTACATAAAATGTTGTAATGTTTTGTTGCATATAACACATTCCCTCATTCATCTGAGCTCCAACAGAGCATCTGCAGCTGTCAAGGGAAAATGTTCAAGACAGACAGCAAGGATGGGGCATTTAAATGGAATTTAACAGCTGGAGAGCAGGCACATTTATAAGGGATGATTTTCCTGTGCACTTTGCCTCCTTGGCTTGCAGCTGCTTTGCTTAAAGTGTAATTGTTGAACACAAAAGTGGGATTTCCTCTTCAAATCCCACTCATCAACCATCAATCTCTTTTGCCTTTTTCTATCTCTAAATCACTCAAGGGCTATAGTAGCCTCAACAACACACCCAGAGGTAAGCACTCCCATAGCAGGAACACCAAGTGCTCTTCCAAATGCTTGGTTTCATTTTGGATTTCTTCAGTTTCTTTTACTGTGAATTGTTGGTCACCATACATCATAAATCATAGCTATTTCAGATCAAACCTAGTGAAGTGAGATAAAATAAATTGGTCTCAAAGAGTTGTTATATTTTCAGAAGAGAATTTGAAATTGTTTTGCTTTATTTTAGAACTTTGTTAGAATGGAAGGAGATTTCTATTATTTTTAATAAGGACAGACTGAAAATTACCCCTCTCTTCAGTGTCTCCTCTCTCTAATTATAAAGGACAGTGGTGGATGTTAAATTACAGTTCAATAGTTCTCTATAAGAGTGCTTGTTTCCTCCATCAGTTCTGGGCTCCTCCTGTTTTAGACAACAAAGGACACCCCTTATGTATACAACAGCACACAAGCATGTGCACAAAGTCATTCTTAGAACACTAATTAGCCTTATTCAGACCATCTGAAAACCCTGGTGTTTTATAAATAGAATATAAGTGTCCTATTAGACTAAATAGTAAACCTTTGGCACTCTGTTAAATTTCCATATTATTGTGATGCTGCAGATATTTAAAGTTAACATCATGACATTTACCTAGGTCTAGCCAAAGTCAGCCTAGTGACTATTTATAACAAAGGAGATATAAATACTTATCAAGGAGTCTGGAAACAATCCAGTGTTACAGAAAGCTTAATTAGTCTTATAGTAAAAATCCAGGAGACAGATATAGGGGTAAATGTTGAAGGATCAGAAAAACAAAGGAGATTTCTATTATTTTTAATAAGGACAGACTGAAAATTACCCCTCTCTTCTGTGGTAGAAGCCGCAACAACTTTCCACCTTACCAACAACTTTCCACCTTACCAACTAAATCCTCAGCAGAAAGTGGTAAATCCTGTCTCCAGGAATCCTCTGACTAAATGCTCTGAGATCCTGTCTCTTCCTGCCTTATATTCCTTTCTCCTCCTATCCTTATCTTTTCCTGTTCTAGCTTCCTAATACTGGCATTAAAAGTGTGAGCCATCACTGCCTGACTCTATTTCACTTTTTAGACTGGATTAATCTCTTGTATCTGAGGGAGGCTATGAACTCACAGAGATCTGTCAGTCTCTGCCTCCCTAGAGCTAAGATTAAAGGTGTATCAGTATGTCTGACCTCTATGGATAACTAGTGGCTGTTTTTTTTCTTTGATATTTAGGCAAGCTTTATTTGTTAGAGCATACACAAAACATCACCACAAACCAGTCAGTAAAAGTACTTGTCACCAAGTTCAATCCCAGAAACCCTCAAGATGGAAGGAGATAACTGGTGCTTGGAGGTTGACCTGTGTGTGACAAATACACATAAAGTGATACATAAATCTTAGTTTGTAAACTATTCATCAGAATGAAACCAGAGCACAATAAATTTAATGTATGGTGCATATGTAATTCTTTAAGGAGCACTGGTATCTATCACAGTCTTAAAGACATTGCCTTGAATGGATACATGTAGCTACAGGTTGAATATCTAGTTCCACATAAGGAAACAAATACATGAAAAAACTGAAATATAATTCCATAATTCTATGACCCCAGAACTTTCCAACAAGTAGTGGCTGGATTGTCAATCTTGGGAGCATGTGTCAAAGTCACAATAGAGTGAGACCTCTGAACAGGAATTCTTATTCTCTCACTGGCCTTAGCCAGGCTCTTGGTTATCCAGGAGAGTCAATTAGAGCATGTTTGTTTCCAAGTTGAATCTGACTCAAAGTGAAGTTATCACCTCATATTCCTATCAAAATTGTATTCTAATTAGATTACCAAAAATAATTTGTAAAATTTAAACTGAATTATGATTCTACTAATGAGACTATGTTAGTGGACCCCAGTTACCTTCATAAAACAAAGAATCTAAATTGAACTCCAGAAATATAGATGAAAAGCACTGGACTATGAGGATGCTTGCTGACTCACTCTTAATGGTGGCCATGATAAATATGTATGGGAAGATTCTATTTCTGGTTTCTATTCAGCCTAGAAACCTGCAAACATCCTTGGTTTAGCTAAAGATGTCATGAGTTTCCTGGCAAAGAAAGAGTTGCTGACACATGCAGAGAATTGAATCCCACGGGAATCTGATGGGTGTTATTTTGAAAGCTGGTACTCAGTTGTCTAGAACAGAAAGGCTGATCTTCTGCATCCTCATACAGCTGAGAGTCCTGTGTTATTCTGAATGCAATTATCCTTAGATGGCAACTTTCTGTTCTTTGCTAGCCCATCAAGCTGCAGATGTTAGTGCGTTTTAGAATAATCGCAGCATTTCTATACTTTTTTCCTCTCAAAATGAAGCTTCTTTCTTTACCTGCACATTGATCACTTGAATGTGGCTAGCAAGTAAGAAGATTCTTAAAATTGCATGAGATTCTCATTTTAAACTTTAATTGAGGTTTCCTTATGCACATGTGAATAGCTGCTGTCTTTTGGACAGTGTAATACTAGAACCTACCACAGGGCACCTGGGGGCCCTCTTTTCTCTCTGTTTTTCCTCCTCTGAAGCTCCAGATGTTAGGGATGTTTCCCCTGTGAGATGGTCTGCGTTTACATGCTTCTTTTTACTATAAATTCAACATCTTCATGAATATTATCAACATTATATTGAACATGTGATATATCTGGAAATGACAATGCAGAAAAAAGATTTTTAACAATCTTCTTCCCCTCTGTGGCATAGCCTTCTCTTATGCTACTTTAAAAAGTTGATTTATCTATCAATCTCTGATTCTGCCTTGATCAGTTTCTGGATGAAGGTTCTATAGTGACAATTAGGGTGGTCAGTCATTTGATTAAAGGGGAAGCCCTGTTTTGGCACCCTCTCCACCATTGCTTAGATTCCTAGCTGGGGATATGTTATGGCATTTCCTTAGCACAAGGTTTCTTTCTAAGCCCGCAATGGCTTTCTCTATCAAGATATCCATTTCTTTGTTCTCCCTCTCTGTTGCTCCTCCCACTCAACCAACTAATTTTCTCATAATTTGTTCCAACCTCCCCTTGCTCACTCCCTCTTTTGATCCCAATTTACTCAAGTTTCTTGAGTTCTCTTTATATTTTAGAGATCAGTCCTCTGTCTGATGTAGGGTTTGTAAGAATCTTTTCCCATTCTGCAGGTTGTCATTTTGTCTCAATGACTATGTACTTTGTCCTACAGAAGCTTCTCAGTTTCATGAAATCCCATTTATTTAATTGTTGTTCTATCTGTGCTACTGGTGTTATATTTAAGAAGGGCTCTCTTGTGCCAATGCATTCCCACTTTCTTTTCTATCAAGTTCAGTGTAACTCTGTTTATGTTGAGGTCTTTGATCCACTTGGAGATGAGTATTGTACAGGGTGATAGATATGGATTTATTTGTGTTTTTCTATGTATTACCATCCAGTTATGCCAACACCATTTGTTCTTGAAGAAACATCATGGAAAGGAACTAAACCCTCAAAATGTAGTTGACAGTCAAATGGTGTGGGCAGTTTGTAGAGCCTCTTGCAGGAATAGCAGTTTATTCCTGGTACATGAACTGACATCTCAGAGCCCATTTTCTGCAAAGAAATACCTTACTCAGCCTTGATACTCAGGGGAGGGACTTGGGCCTATGTAGTAGGATTAAGTCCTGTTCCATTGTAAATAATTGTCCTGCCTACTGGTTTGATAAAAATGCTGATTGGCCAAAGGTAGACAGGAAGTGTGGGCAGGGCTACTGGACTAAAAAAACCTGAGAACAAGAAGAGCAGAGCAGAGACCCAAGCAGAGAAGGCAAAGAGACACCATGGAGACACCAGGATGAGATGTCAGCAGACACAGAGTAAAGAAGATAAACTGCTGTTCTGAAAAAGAGGACACAAACCACATGGCTGAACATGGTAAGAATCATCGGTTAGTTTAAGAGTAAAAAGTTAGCAAGTTATATGCCTAGGCCCTAGTTCAATCAGCATAAAATTAACATAATTGCCTATGAGTTTCTGTGGGACTGTGGGTCTGTGGGTCTGGACCATAGGCTGGAGAGGCCAGAAGCTTAATACTACAGGCCTACTTCAAATGGATATGCTAGACTGAACTAATTCACCTTTGGATTCCTTGCCCTCCTTGGAGCATGGATGGGGAGATTGGGTTGGGAGAGGCTAAGGGAGAACTGGGAAGGGGGAAGAAGCAGTGATAGATATGGTACAAAACCTTCTTAAGGAAAAATGAATAAATAAATAAATAACCCTTTAAGCAAAGTCAGGACAATTCTCCTGAGCTCAGTGCTTCTGCAACTGACCCTCTTTTAAAGCAAGATTTTTAAAAAATACTATATAATAACATTGCACATTATAATCATAATTCAGTGGCTCTGATCTTTTCTTTGTGCTTTAAAAATTATATATAAGTATATACACATAATTATATGAATAATTATTTTTAAATGGATATACTGACTAGACACACACATATGTAGGCATCTATGTATGTATTGTTACAGTTCGAATATAAAATGTTTCCCACATGATTCATTGCTAGAGCATGGTCTCTAGCTCATAACATCATTTTGGAAAGTTTTGGATATTTTGAGGTATATCAATTTGGATTGTTATATGTATATATATATATACATGCATACATATATGTGTGTATGCTTAATTTCCTATGTAAAATAATAGTAGCTTGCTATGGATACACATGAATTGTTTTTTGTTTTAGAGCTTTCTCCTTCTTCCTGTCCCTCAACTCCCCTTGGTTGATTCTTCTTCTTCTTCCTGATGATCACAAGGTTTCTCCCCATCACATAGCTGTCAAGGAGAGTGTTCTGCCACACTAAGTTATGCACAATGTGTATTGAAGTAAAAATGGATGAACCTTCTGGAGCAGTGTACCCAAGTGAATCTGTCCTTCTTTTAAATTGTTACTTCAGGTACAGCTATATAAAAACAATAAAGTTGTGAGATTATTGAGAAAAAGATAACTAACTTAGCCATCACTTTACAAAATTATCTTTGCATATGTATTGAGAATTCCCAGACTCTCCTCTCTTAGGAAATCTTAAGAAATAATACAGCATTCTTGCACTTATTCACTACATGTACACCTCCAGATTAGAGCCATGGAACTTTGCATTCCTTTCTTGAATGATCTCAAAACTATGTTGAGGGGCTTGAGAGATGACACAGAGTACTTGCTTCTCCTCTGGAGGACACCAATACGGTCCTGTCTCGTCAGGTGATGCATAGCTCTCTTTAATGGAAGCACTAGATTATCTCTCTTTTTCTCCTTTTCTCTCTCTCTCTCTAAATAAAATTAAATAATAAAAATCTTTAAGAGATATGGAGAAGAGAGAGTGACTGGAAGTGGGTGGGAAGGGGAAGGGACCTTGAACAAGGATATACATGGATAGAAAATGTGACTTTATTCATAACAAAAAAAGAGAAAAGAAAAACATCTGACACCTGATGGACCAAAGTTTGAGTAGTTCTAAAAAATATGTAGATCAAAAAATATGAAGACAAATTTAAAAATATTTTATAATAAAAAATGACAGAACTTATACATAGAGACTTGTAGAAAGATTCATGTCTTGAGGAAACTTATGGCATTAAATTCATGTATTGAAATAGTTATAAAATAAACACTAATCTTCCATCTTCTTTGACTATGAAAGAAGGGCAAATTAAATCCAAAATAATCAGATGAAAAGAAGCGAGAGAGAAATTAGACACTTGGAAAATTGAAAAATATACCTACTCTTTAGAAAAGGCAAAAAAAAAACCCAAAAAAACAATAAACCTCTTGGACTTCTCAGGACCTTAAGAAGACAATGCAAATTCTGTGTTAGAAGAAAAATAGGAATATCACTCAAGAGTAACATGAACATAGGAATGTAGGAATATCACTCAAGAGCAACATAAACATAATATAGGAATATTATGAACAATGATGTTCCCAATATTTGATATTTTAGATATGAAATGGATCAATCTAGGGTGAAACAAACAGGGAACTGGCAAAGGAGGCTCTGATAAAGCACACCTTGTGGTTTATGGGCTTTAGAAAGTGGTTTGCAGGAGGTTGGGGTTTTGGAGTAGATAAACCTTAGAGCAATGGTTCTCACCTTGTGAGCTGAGACCTCGTGGAGTCACATACTCCTTCCACAGGTAAAGCCTAAGATCATCAGAAAACACAGATATTGACACTATGAATCATGGCAACAGCAAATTTACAGTTTTGAAGAAGCAGCAAAAGTTATTTTGTGGTTGAGGTTCACCACAATGCGAGGATACAACTGTATTAAAGGGTCGTGGCATTAGGAAGATTGAGAACTGCTTTCTTACAGTGCTATGAAACTGACTAGAAGGTTTGGAATGCTGAAAGGAACTTGAAAAAGTGCTCAACATCTTCAGCCACCAGAAAAAATGCAAATCAAAACAATTTTGAGATACCACCTTACACCTGTCAGAATGGCTAAGATTAAAGACACAGATGACAGCCTATGCTGGAGAGAATGTGGAGCAAGGGGAACACTCTTCCATTGTTGGTGGGAGTGTAACCTTGTTCAGCCACTCTGGAATGCATTATGGCAATTTCTCAGAAAACTGAGAATCAATCTCCCCAAGGATTCAGCAATACCACTACTGGGCATATACCCTAAAGATGCACATTCACACCCTAAAAGCATTAGCTCAACTATGTTCATATAAGCATTATTTGTAATAGCAAGAACCTGGAAACAACCTAGATGCCCCTCAACTGAAGAATGGAGTAACAAACTGTGGTACATCTACACAATGGAGTTCTACTCAGCAGTAAGAAAAAAAATGATATCCTAAAATTTGTAGGCAAATGGATGGATTTAGAGAATATCCTCCTGAGTGAGGTATCACAAACCCAGAAAGATAAGCAGGGGATGTACTCACTTATTAGTGGACTTTAAACAAAAAGCAAAGCATGCCCAAACTGCAAACCACAACCACTGAACAGCTTGGGATCTGAAGCACCTTGGACTGGCAACTTGGAGCCAATTCCCTCCTTAGGAACACCTGACCCAGTCTTGATTTTGGGATGAGGAAAACAAATCTGCCTGGAGTGGATGCTCAACTAAGCCACCTTAGGACCTTGGAACCTCCTGCCCTTGCTGGAAGGAGATAAGGAAATGGGGAGAAGAGAGGGTGACTGGAAGGGGTGGGAGGGGGAAGGGAGTTTGAACAAAGGGATATATGGATAAAAAATGAGACTTTATTGATAATTAAAGCAGGAAAAAAGAAAAGAATAGAAAACTAATAGTAAGGGCCAGGCCTCTAAGATATTACATTGGCATACACTTTAACTTGTATCCTTAGGGATATAGTCTGGAGCATGCTCAGTAATTTAATAGGAGAGAATAACAGACACATTTGGGAACACAGTAGCTAAAATTCATGGAACCTGTTTAAGAAGTTAATAGGAGGGACATAGGCAGTTCTGCTCATGCTTGGCCGGCACCAGGATGTTTTCACAGAAAAGAAACCACTTAGGAATTCGCTTTTCGTGCCTCCATTCTTCAGTGGCAAACAAATTGAGAGTAACTTTCATTTTCTTAGAAGGGTCATGAAAAATAATACATTTACAAAAGAAGGGTATCTTCACAAGCATGCTCCAACAATAATGGACATCCCCAATTCCTGTATTTGGAACTGAGCATCGTGTCCAAGGTTTTACACAATTACTCACCCCAACAATCTTTTCCCCTACCCCATGTTTCCCTCACGGGTGCTGAAATACAGATCCAAGGTAGTTTAGACCCTAGGTTCTTTAATTTCATGCTTAGGGAATGATGTTCAGCTAACGGCACCATTTCCTGCTGGATCAGGACCTTCATGTATTAGGTGGTAAGTGAGTGGCACGCTTGCTCAATGAAGATCCTCAGTATATATGAACCTCATTTTAATAGTCATCAATTTACAGGCCTGACCATGTTTCTACCTTACCTCTTCCTTTCTCTTTTTAACTTTTTGAAATCACCTGAACTATGTTAGAGTCCAGGAGAAATCCCACAAAAGACCACATCATCCAAGTATGCAATCAGCAAGAGTGTTTATTATTTCAGTATACTGTGGCTGTCCATCTTATACAAAGACAGAATGATAATCATCCCCAGAGGGACATGTGAGTTCCTTTTAAGCATGGTTGAAGGGGCATTCCTAGGGCAATTAGGTTATTTAGATATGATTGGCTTCAGCAAGTGGCAATCATATTAGTACAATTTAATTGGCTACGGTTAGTTGTTGGTGGTGGTGGGGCTGGCTTAGGCTATATCTATTTCATTTGGGGGCA
This sequence comes from Sigmodon hispidus, assembly GCA_004025045.1. Taxonomy (NCBI): domain Eukaryota; kingdom Metazoa; phylum Chordata; class Mammalia; order Rodentia; family Cricetidae; genus Sigmodon; species Sigmodon hispidus. The sequence continues at coordinate 33,127 of PVIH01004596.1, forward strand.
GGCCTGAACAAGCCCCTGGCTCGGTTCTTATTTGGTTATTACCTTGAGCTTACCAGACCTCCTGGTCCTTGTCATTGAGGATTTTAGAGATTGATTGTCCTTTGTTTATGGCTCTTTAGAAACTGCTTGCCCTGTTCCAAAAAGAAGAGACTGAGGACTAGTTCCTAACTGAGTTATTAGGGCAGGCTGTCATGATATTTGCCTGGCCCTCTCAACCTACAGAACAGGAAAATAAAGATAATATTCCTTTGCACTGATTTTTTTTTTTTGAGTTTCTCTATTGAGGACAGCATGGCAGAAACTATTTGAGGATTTAAGAATTAAAATAACAAGAATAGCAGCAGCAGCAGCATCTGGGTAAGCACAGTGCAAAGAAGGAATTTAGAACATCTTATCTGTCACAAGTCCTCTGATCCTTGCTGCCTGCATTTCTCTGGAGCCAGACCAGGATTCTTCACTTCAGAGTGTGCTCAACACATTAGCTCTTTGCTAGACCCCAGCTGTTTAGTGATAGCCTTCATAAAGGTCCAACAGCAAGGAAAGGAACTTCCTCCCATGAGCAGCAATCTGTACCAGATAAGAATTAAACAATTAATTAGGGAGCCTAAATATTCACTGTTACAATGGGAATCTTCGATACCAATGTTAAGTAATACACAGACACAAAAATGACTGGAAATGTTAATCATCTCAATCAGTGTCACTAATACATTGTTAGATGAATAACATGAAAAACTGTGAGAATTCTACCACATTCATTTATCCCTTGATGTAATTTGAGTATTGTAGAAAGTGTGGGCTGGCAAAAATGGCTCTTGGGTAAAGACACTTGTTGCCAAGCCTGACAAACTGAGTTCAAAGCCACATGGTATAAAGAAAAACAGAATCAATTCCTGCAAGTTGTATCTGATCTCTACCTGTATGCTGTGGCACACACACACACACACACACACACACACACACACACACACACAGAACACACACAACCCCCCCAAAAATGAAAAAAATTAAAGAGTGTATTTAACTCATTTTACTCATATTATGAAAACACCCTTAATAAAAAATCAATAATGAGGGCTAAAATTTATATTTATTGATGGCACACCAAAGAAGCAGTAACTAAATAATTATATGTTACAAACCAATAATGTACAGACACATATACACACACATCTTTTTTAATTTTTAATTTAAATTTTCTTATATAAAATCTTTATTGCTTTAAAAGCATGTCAAAGCCACAAATATGTAAAATGAAAAAAAGAATTAGGAGAAATAAGTCACTCTGCAATAACAGCGCAACATTTTCTTTGGTGATGCTTGTGTCAGTTTTTACAAAGTTCTATGGCTTCTACCATTGTTTAAATTATGTCAACTCTGACCAAGATATTTATACCTATAACTTATAAAGAAATACTTATAAATTTCCTTTGGACATTGAGGCTGGCAGAAGTGAAATTTAAGATGATGGAGTTTCCATAATGATTGAGCTGGACATAATTCTCCAGCAATGGAGAAAAATGGATCTACAATAGAAAAGAAATTTAATGAAGGATGTTCCTCAAGGTGGTCATAGTACACTGCTGCTTGGATATTTATTGTCAAGTGCAATTCACAGGCTACAATGATGAATTTCATACAAGTATAAAATGAAAACCTGTGAAAACATTTTATTTAACTTGTGGACAAGTAAGAGATAAGATGGTAAAATTGGTTTAAAAACCATTTTGATTAAAAATAAATATCAGAACATATTTAAGTGATGGATTTTTAAAATATGTAAAATTTAGAACTACAATAAGCTTGGAATAAAATACAGTGCTCAACAACAGTGATGATGAATATTTTGTCTCAGAGTGACAGAAATAAAACAATTAATACATAGTTTCATCTTGTCTAGTCTCTAACCTAAAATAGAAAGGAATAACAGATCACAGAAAATACATTCTAGATACTCACTCAGTGTGGTCTTATTACCCAGTGACCACTATGAGATGAGCACATTTCATATTTTATGTACATATTTGGATATTCTCTTAATAGTTGCTCTATGTTGACAGTAAATAATTCATGAACCATTTCTTGATTATTTTAAAAAGATTGCATGTGCTTTGTTCTGCTTAATCCATTACTTATATATAGGAGAAGTTAAGATTTAACTCTGAGTACTGAGCAAACACTAGAGGTAGAAAAAACCACATTGTAAGGAAATATTGCTAAGCAAATTAAGATAAGTGTTTCAAAAACCTCTGATATTTGCTTTTCCCTCTCAAATTTAAAGAGTTGAGTTACAATACATTCTTTCCAACTTTTCACATGGCAATAAATTATATTTTGATGAATTTCTATTTTTTTGAAGATTCTATATTGTTAACATCCCTAGATTCTAGGAATTGCTAGAGACAGAATATAACAGAAACAAGCTCAGCTTTCCTGCATGAGGATTTTATTCATTTCATTTCATTATACACATGCAACCCGTGCATTCTTTATGTTGGATGAGGTTTTCATGTCTGATAATCAGATGTGCTATGAGAACTAACTATCCAATGTTTTCTATAAAAGTAACACACAAAATGTAAAGAAAGACCTTCCAAATTATTTGCTGTATTCTGTAAGGACAATTGAGAAGGCTTTTTAACACAGACACAAGAAAACAGAAACCTCTGTCATATTCCATTGAGTAACCTAAATTGCTGTTCCAAATCACTCTACTCAGTTCTGTGCTGGTTTCATGCTTTACTGGACCTTGGGCTGACATTCTGGTTCCTACAAGTTGTCTGAGTATGAACTGAAAGAATGCCTTTTACACCTTCTACCATGTGAAGTTGGTAAGATTTTAGTTTTTAACTTAATAAGATATGGCTGTAGCTCTGTGTTAAAACGTGTTCTTGGTACAGGTAATTCTCTGGGTTAGACTCCCAAGATGACTCCCTCAACAAATTCTTCAGTAAATAGAATACAACTAAGCAGAACTGAACAAACAAAAACAAAATCTTTATACAGCAGCCTATAAAGTTGTTTCCATAGCAACACAAAAGGTAGCTATATCTAATCTTCAAGCTTTCAGGCAAACAAGAGGAGTAGAAAGAACCCACTGATTAAGACTGAATAGTGGTGATGAATTTAATCCAGTAGCCAACAATGTCAACTGGAGGAAACTTTGATTCTTAGTGCCTTCGTTTCACTTGCCTTTGCAGTGATAAATGCTCTGACAAAAGTGGTCTCAGTTAGATGATAAGTACCAGCATAAGAGAGAACTTTCTCTTTTAAAAAGACATCAAAAACTTGGCGTTACCTTTTGTATCAATGTCTCTGTGATATATCCTTGATTTTCAAATTTATTCCTCTATTGTAACTTAAAAACTGAATTATAAATTGTGAGCTAATATTTGGAAAGACATGTCTTTAAATTCTTGAAAATAATTGTAGGCTTTATTAATCTTATAAACGTAAGCCAAACAAAATGTTCTTAGAGGTGCATCTTAAAGTAAATTCATACAAGAAAATAATCTGCAAATTTCCTGGTCTAAAGTAACTCGATTTAAGCATAATGCACACAGTGTAAATCAGGCTACTTGCTGGGTCTAGCTTTCAACAGAAAGTTGACAAGATTTCTATTATCACTGTACACTGAGATCAAAGAAAATAAATTTGTTAAACTTGACTAAAAATGGAATATAATTTTCTATTAGACAAAATTAACTTTTTATTATTATGTTCTGTCTGTGAAATCTTTGTACCTCATATACTCAAATAATTGTTACTGTATCTAAACCTGTTTTGTATGAGCCACGCATGATCTATAGAGGTAGACCCAATATGTTCATATCTTCTTGTCACTGTTTGAGAGTATGTTAACATTATGGATATGAGAATACAACTTTATTAAAACAATTAAAATATTTTTGTAATATTTTTGCTACTATTCATTAATTATATAATCAAAAAGGTTTCCAGGTGATTTAAAAGTTCATAAAATTTTTGGAAACTCTGCTGTGGAATATCCAGACTATATCTACTATACTATATTTTGAAGCAGCTTCATCATCTAGAGACATATAACGTAAGCTTCCAAGAGCTGTTTCATCATCCAGTCATCTAGAAGGTGTGGCAATAAAGCCCACTATTTGTACTCTGAGGACCACGAAGTATTCCTTCCATGTCTGTAAATTGTGAGGTAAACCAGGTTCTCTGTATTAACCATTACAAGAGATATTACCTATTAAGAATGAAATAAACTTCAAGTGTCCATTGGCAATCTTTGGACTTTACAGTAAGTAATTAATAGCTTATAAATCTCAAATTCTCCAGTAAATAGAATGCAATTAACCAAGTATGCAGACTTTTTTCAGACATAATTGCATCTAGATTAGTGGTTCCAAATATTTCTTTCTCATTCAGCAACCTTAGAATCCCCTGTGACTCTACAGATGTCTAATATCTTACCTCAGCTTTTTTTTAAGTGAGCCCTAGAGAAGTTCCCAGAAGTTATCTAGGAGATTCTTACACATGCTAAATTTAAAGCTATTTATCCAGATCAATCTCCAGGGATAGTGAAACATGGCTCTTTTCTGAGCTTATCCAGTGCAGGAAGAGATAACCATTCCACAAGGACACAGCTAAGATCTACCTGATATGCATCCCTGACTTAAGGAGGATTGTCCCATGGCAGTGCTCAAACATCCCAAATGTTTCTCCTAAGTTGCTGATATTTTCTCTGTTATGATTTCTAGTAATGATTTGTCAGTGAGAGAGAAAGATTTCTACTTGCTGGCAGGCTTCAAACAGCTGTGCCCAGATTTACTTCTGAAGGGCTTCTGAGCACTCTCACCTCATAGCAAGCTCCAAGCACACAGTGACATTGCCTTGTCAGAGTTAAACGGTTTTTGCTGCTACAGAATATTTTCTTTAGTAACTCTCCTGTCTTTGTTCTCTTAGTAGCAGTTTTCTCCAAAGCCTTAAAGCCAATTCATTACCCATAGAACAGAAAGAAAAAAGAAGAGATGACTTTTCTTTTCTTTTGAAATTAGCAGTTTCAATAGTTTTATTTATTTATTTTCATATTTCTCTTTTTATTATTATTTTTTATAGAATAGTCTTTTTTTATCCATGTACCCCCTTGTTCCAATTCCCTTCTGTCTCGCAACCCCTCCCAATCAGTCTTCAGCCTCCCTCCTCCCCATCCCCCAATCCTCTTCCCAGAAAGGGCAAGAGGTCCCAAGGTGGATCAACTAGGATCCACTCCAGAAGAGTCCAATTTCCTCATCCTAATATTAAGACTTGATTAGGTGTTCCTTTGGAGGGAATGGGCTCCAAGGTGCCAGTCCATGCACAGAAACACAGTCTGAACCCTCCCCTTGAGGCTCCACATACTGCCCATGTCAATTGACAGTTGCCTATTCTTGGAGGGCCTAGTTCCTTTTTCTGATGGCTCCCAGGTGGCTGTTTTTGATTCAGTGAGCTCACACCAGCCATCACCATGAGAATTTTCCTCATAGTCCTTATCCTCTTGCTCATATAGAGTCTCCTCCCCCGTCTCTTCTAAAATGGAAATATATTTTGGGGGGACTAAAATGAATTAAAAGATGCTTGTTATTAAAATATATCTTTTAATAAACTCAAGTCTGAACAGGGTGGTTTAGCTTATAAATTATGAATTCTGAGTACAAATCCTAGGTCCTATGCTTATTACCATGGTAATAACCATCAACCTATCAGAGCTGCTGTAACAAATTATCCTTGGTCAGATTGTCTCTAATTAACAGATATTTGTTTCCTATATACATCTTAGGAACATTGTAACCATCACTGGTTCTGTTTAACCAGTCAACTGTGGGCTCATTATTTGTGCAGCTGCACTGACTCTGGAATTGGTGTTCATTAACTGGCATTTGCTCCTAAAAGATATCTTTCTTTTGCTGCATCAAGAAAATCTAGTTGCTGTAAAGTGTAAATGCTTTAGAGCTCTAGACTCCGACTGTCTCATCTACCTCCTGTGCTTTTACTGGCTCATTTTGCTGTTTTTATGAAGAGATTAAACATACTCTTTAGTGTCCTAAGACTGGAATTGCTGTTTTCCAACTCCGTACATGACAGATATTTTGTTATCATTCAGATTAGTGTTCACGTGATCTCACCCATACAATGCTCCATTGATTCCTGCTCCTACTCAATAGTATCCTGGTGCTTTCAATTTTCTTTTTTATTCATTTTCATATCACTTCTTTTGGAACATATTTTATTTTTACACTCCTTTTTTCCTCTAAAATAGAAGCTCTTGAGTGGGCTAGGAGCTTTCTTTGTTTATCTCTATGGCTATAACTTCAAATTTTTATAGCCTGATGCAGATTATACAGGTTTTAAAAAGTGTATTACATGAATGAATGAATAAGTGAATAAATAAATAAATAAATAAATAAATATTACTTAGTATTCATGTAGTATTGCTTGTGGTAAACATGTTATAAATTACCTTGTCAGGCAACCAAATCTTACCCTCAAAAATTCTCATTATCCAAATATTCTTCAAAAAGTTGAATGGAAAAAACTCTTGCCAACTTTTTGTATTTATTCCATTTTATAGACATAATACTATACATTAGCTGACTTTATACTATGCTCTAAATTCTGGTAGAATTGTGTTATCATTCCATTTATTCATTAAATTCTAAGGATGCAAATCTTCATTGTCCTTAACATAAGAGGAGCTCAGTGAAATTCACCCATGCACAGAATTTTAAAAACTAAGTATTTTTCTCATATAATAGTTCTTCTAAATTTAAAAATAGCTTTCTTTTTTGATGGCATTTTTTAAATTTTATTTTTTATTATGAATAAAGTCATATTTTTTAATCCATGTATATCTTTGTTCAAGCTCCCTTCCCTTTCCTGCACCTTACAGTCACTCTCTCTTCTCCACATCTCTTTATCTCCTCCCCAATAAGGGCAGGAGGTCCCAAGGTCCCAATATGGTTTAGTTCAGCATCCACTCCTGGCAGATCCTCTTTCCTCACTCCAATATCAACACTACGTTCTGAGTCTTTTCTTTTCAAACATCTTCTATTTTTAATAAAACTTCAGATATATCACACTAGAGATTTTAATAAACAAACTGCTTAAAATAACAAATTTTAAGATGGATTGTAATGCACAACAGTTTAAGACATCAGGGAGATCAGGCAAGATAAGACAAAAATAATTCTATTGTGACCTCTTCTAGTATGGTAAATGCCTATTCTCTTTTAAGTGTTATTTCTTTGCAGATACCATAAACAACAAAATTATGTGCTTCCCATTTAAGTTATTCTTCAGCAAATCAACCTTCATGCCCAACCATAAGTGGGCATGAAGGCTACAATGTAAGTAGTCTATATTTTTCTATTAATTTGATAGCTAGTTAAGGTTTGATTTGAATACTGGTAATTCTATCTCCTACTTCAATGTCCTCAAATATGTATAATTGTTACAGGACTGAAGTTTGGTTATCAAACACCCAACACACCTTTCTTTGAATAACAGAATTTCATTATGTTTCTTTCTTTCTATTTTTTTTAAAGGGCCATATACTTAAACATGAGTTTAAATTATAATTTTGTAAACAATAACCTTCCTCTTTTGTATGTATCTAGAAAGAGACAATATGACTCTTTCCTGACCAATATGATGTAAGTATACAGCCTTGTGCAAAACATTGTTTTTCTGACAATGAACATCATAAAAAAAGAGAAACAGAACAGACTTTGGCATAGTTATTTCTACAAGAAAACAGTTCTGGATTAATTCTTTTGGTTCCTTGCAGCCCCAGGGGTCTATTTGCTTCCCTAGAGGTGATGGAAGTAAAGGGTACCACTGAGCTGGGAGGCTACAGTTATGCTGCTTAGTCACTCTGAGCATGTATCCTAAAAGGTTTACTTTCCTTCAAATTTTTTATAGGTCCTTGAATAGGAAAATACTAAACAAAGTGAAGGCTTTTTTCTAAATTGAATATCAATCTGTCAAATTAATCAACTATGAGTGGTAAATTGCTCAAGAGCTGTAGATCTATCAAACCTGTAATTATTCTGCTCATATCTCTTTTCCATGTAAACACACATAGACTCAAGTTAGGCATCTTAATAAATCCCTATGTCATGCCATCAAAATTTGTAACTGAATCTACTGTTTTCTCAAAATAGAAATGAGTACCATTATTTGTGATTTATTTTTGGTTTAACCCAAGACCAGGAGATTATCCTTAGAATGATAGCTGTGCTAAAGACAATCATTTCTTTTAACAATCATATTAATATATTTTGTAGGTATTGAAAGAAAAGTCTTTGACATATACTTATAGAATCGCCTCTGACAAAGCTATATATATACTAGAAAGTATTTTCTCATTTCTACTTTTTCAGGGATTTTTTTTCCTCTGCAACTTCTCAGATATTGACGGCAGTGATTTTATGACCTTACTTCAAGATGTTTTCTCATTTCAGATTATAATTACAAAGAATGTACTGCACTCACATAAATACATGGAATATATCAGATCCTCCACTACTTAATGGAATTTAGATCACTATTAATGCTGCAGTCTTGTGAAGCTCAATTCTACCCTGAAGGAAAATTGGTACTGAGTAGAGCTGTATTAAAATCTTTATCATTTAACATTAGCATGCCTGCTTCAAATGTTGAGATTGCCATTCTTAGTAAGTTTTCCATAAATGTTCAGTGGTGGAAAAAGAAAGATATAACTTTTAAATTTTACTTACCATATTTATTTTGCAATTATCAGCTATTTTAAAGGCAGAAGTTATAGGCATTAACTACTGGTTTATGCCCTCTTGACATACATAATATATATATGTGTGGATAAATTTATCAAGTCTGTTGGGATGCAAAAATGAGATGATTTGATACATATATATTTTGTGAAATGGTTGCTACAATTTAGTTTGTATTTATGGCTTCTCATTGTATATTGTCCACAAATTTTACTCATATTTACACCTGTAATACCTATATATATGTACATATTCTTTTGATATCAGAAAATTACTTTATAATTTTTATGTATTTTCACACAAATTGCTTTATATATGAGCAAGCCATAAAAAGACTGAAGCAAAGTTTCAAAAATCTCTCCCTTCCCTCTTTCTTTTTGTGTATATGGTATAAATATAAATAACTCTCTCTGTGCTACAATATGAATAATAACTTTTAGAAAAATTGTTGTTACAGGCAATGTAGGCTAATGGGCTCTAAATAATCCAAACTTCCAACAGAATTTAGTAGGATCATCTTTCATGCATGATATCTGATTATTTAAAAATCAACAACTTCTAATATTTGAAAAGCATAACAGAGAAGTCATGTCTCAATTCCAAATTTGATTTTTAACTGTAACTTGGAATTTTTTAAGATATATATCATGAGATTTATAAATTCTATCATAAACCAGGCATGTTAAATCATATCCATAGTCCAAAAATTCAGATGGCTGAGCCAGAATTGCTACAACTTCAAAGTCAGTCTGGTCTCTATGGTTTCAAGCCTCATTTGACCTCCATATAAATATATTGTTTCAAATAAATTTCCAAAAGGAAAGAGACAGAAAAATAGTAGTTTGTTTTAGGTTGGCGTTCTCTATATTAAATTAAATTATTTATTAATTAATGTATCATATTTTAAAGAATATGACTAACAACATCATTTTCCTAATATGTTTTTTCTTAAAGACCAAGCCATGACCTGGCTTTTAAATCTAGTTGTAACATACTGTTATAAGAAAGGGCAATTTTTTATTAATATTGAATTGTGAAATTGTTTAAATTCAGAAGTTTTAGATTTCCTTACATGTAGGCATGTTTGTGTATATGTATGATATGTGTTTTCAAGTTCCAGGGGAATCTAGAAGATGTTGCACTCCTGAGTTGTAGTCACAGGATATTGTGAACCAGGTGACATGGATGCTGGAATCCTAATTGTGGTCCCCTTTAAAGCAACCTATGTCTGTAGCCACTAACCACTTGTCCAGCACCTTAAATTGTTTTGCTTTATGCATGTCATGACATGTGGAAATAAGTGACAACTTTGTGCAAACAGTTTTCCTCTTGAAATAAGTGGATCTTGAAGACTGAACTTTTACCCACTAAATCATTTTGATGGCCCTGGTTGATGAAAATTTTATCATCCTAATTTTTAAAGCACAATTGGCTTGATTTTGTTATATTTCATTTTTACAATACATGTGTAATTAAAGGTTTTCTATTGAATTGTGAAATATACTTGATTATTGTCTTCTTAAAGACACACTCCATGACTATGCCTAAATACATCAGACTTTCATCTGCATTATGGACTTTGAACACTGTTTTGATGATCAAAACAATTAACCAAACTTTAGATGACTAATCAAACATTACAGATCAACCATAAAGATGACACAAGGTCAAAAATAGTATTTGTTCTAACCAGACCAACAAGAAAAATATACAATCCATGAATAATGGGGTAGAACACTCAGCCATTTCATTTAGTAGTAGGAAATCTAGGGTAAGGGATGCTCCAGTTTTTCCCCTATCAGACTCTACAAACACCCATGTACTAAAAATAGATTGCAGAATAAAGTGTGGAGATACCTATAGAGGCACTAAACATACAGTAACTGGTAAAGTTACAATCAAAAGTGTCCAGAAAAATATCAAAGTAGAAAAATACAACTCACCACAAGAGGGAAATCTTTAGAGGCCAAGCCAGGATAAAAGAGGTATCAATAGTAAAATGATGGAATCATCAAAACAGTTTTCAAAGTCCATAATGCAGATGAAAGTCTGATGCATTTAAGCATAGTCATAGATTCTGTCTTTAAGAGTCAGCAGTCAATTTTTGGTGTTGAAAATGTAGTGTCAATAGAGTATAAAAAAGCAATCAGATCCGGTTAGTCTCTCAAGGGAAAGAGTAGTAGCTGTAAGGATGTAGAAATAGATAATTCAAATCGTAACAGAGAAAGAAAATAAAGAGGATGCCATAATTCTAGACTTGCAGCTCCACAGAAGAAACAGCCCACTCTAGCTCCAGAAATGGGGAAGAAAGTACCTGAGAAGTCCAAGCAAAGTTTATATTTCAAAGGCTAAGACTCATAAAGGATTGAGACTGAATATACAACTATATAACATTTCCTTCCACAGACTTCACTATCTCATTATCAGAGCTCAGTCACAGGTGTTGACCTGTGGAACTTAAAAAGCATCACTCTACCCTGAAATATTGTAAAGTGGGCTGACTGAGATTTCAAGAATATATCTAGGTTCCTTAACAATGGTGAAGAGGTGTTTCTAGCACTGGAAAATGAAATTTGGGACATCACACGTTTATGAGTAATCCCAAAGAAACCAGTGGGAGCAGCAAAACCTGAACCTCAGAAATTCAGTGTGGCAAGTCTGAACATTAAGACTTACAAGGACCCTGTAATAGTAAAGGTGCATACTTTTGTAAATTTCACATTTAAGAGCTCAACATAAGAAAGTATCAGAGCAAACACCATTTGTATTTTTGATGGACAGAAGGAAAAGTAAAATTTTCAAATACATATAAGCATTTCAATCTCGCTACTGGCTTATGATTAGAAAAGCTAACCAGATCGAACTACCTATTTGGTATCCCAGCCTGAGTGACCCAGGGAAGAGGAATTCCCAACTACAGCTCACTCTTACCTTCTGTACCACTAATCTGAAGGGCAATGACTGAGAACTATATCATATTCCAATGGCAAAGATTCATAGGAGACTAACCTAGCTTCTACAACAGAAGAATTCTCTTCCCTAAAACATATCAACCATTATCAAAGCCCATTTACACCCAATTAATACATTATAACATAAGCCTTACGCTTAAAGCTAAAAGGGACATCTCAGAAGAGGGATGGAAAGATTAAAATAACTGGAGGATGAGGACATCTGTTGAGAGATGTCTTCCCTATAGGACAGAGAATTTCACCCATGATATCTAAGCAATAGAGTCACCTCAACTAGGCTGGGCAGTGACAACATCATTTGAAATCCCAACACCGATAGGAGAAATCTCATAAACTGCTATCCCTCAGTGAAGAGTCACAAACAACTACTGGCTGCTGAGAGGAGATATGGTCTTTTCTAACAACTAGACCCCAGATAGATTATCCAATTGTAAATAATCATGCCTAAACACATATGCATATTAGCAACATTGAATGGACTCTGTATGGTGTATTTACACACACGCACACACATACACACACACACTCACACACATACACACACACACTCACACACATACACATATGTGTGTTGGTTCAGTAAAATAGGGGAAAACCGATGCAAACCAGCTACTGCTAGGAAATCCAATGCAAACTGCCATCAGCTACTAATGACACACAGATAATCAGCATCCGAAAGAAACTCATCAGTTTCAGAAACAGCATCTCAAAAACAGCAATTCCCATCCTAATATTTGTTTTCATAAGAAGAAAATGGAAATCTTTCTTTGGAAAATTCTATATTTAGTCTTGGAGCTTATTTTCTGTTGTTATTGTATAAGAGAGTCTTCTCTCATACAATGCATCCTGACTATGATTTCCTCTTCCTCTACTTCCCCCAGCCCCCCTACTCAACTTTCCTTCCCAGCTCCCCTCCCCGTACATTTCCCTTCAGAAATGAGAAGACCTCCAAAAACACATTGCACTTACCAGTTCACACAATGAGGAAACACAGAGAGAAAAGTGTGGACAAAATTTTTCCTTTGACTAGAAGATCACATGGGTTAGTCAATCAGCTACAGTATATTAAATAATCTTAGCTTTATGGCATTGAGAAGTTACTTTGTCTTTGTGGATGTAGTTCACAATTTTATTTTTATTTATTTATTTTTTTAGATCTTCATTTGTAAAGTTTTACTTAAAGGATCTTAGGAAATGGCCCCTTAAATGTTTTTCAAAAGCACTAACCACCTGAAATGATGAGTGGGTCTCATCTTGACTAAATGTGACTGTGCGGAAGTTGATTTTCATGTATACAGGCATGCATACCCTGAAGCCTGCAGTCTACTTCTGGCTGAAGACAGCTGTTGGGAGTATAAAAATCTTTGAACCCACAGATTTCCAGGGACACTTGGAATGTTAAGCACCCAAGATTGTTCTTTCAATCCTATTTTTTTTCCTAGAAAGCTGGGAATTGGAAGGGATTAATAGCCTGATGATCTGGGTTATCTGTTGGTCCAGGCCATAATCAAATTCCTACAACCAGAGCCAGAGATACCTAATAATCTAAATGATCCTTACATTATCTGCCTAGCCAGGGGCTTCTCCCAATCTTGCACAATAGGACCAGTGGTGGCTAATATCCTAAATGACTTCTATATCTGTGTGACCAAGATCAGGCCAGATCTTTCCTTAGACCATTAAGCTAATGTAGGTAGTCTGTCTCCAAAACCCATTTTCTTGGAAGAAATGATGTGATTATTCCCTTTGTCCATGACCTAGGTCTACCCAGCAAGACAGAGCTAGCTGATACTTATTGGCGACCTATTTGACCAAGAGAAGAGGGAGTCAGTTGTGTTCTCCCGGATTATATTCTCCTTGTTGTGTTCTCTCTCTGGGTGTGGAAGCCTTTCTGATGCTCCATTTGGCAACCTGGTCTGGAGCTTTCTTCATCATTCCCTGGAAGAAAAATAGACAATGGCGTTGCTTCATTTTTTTATTTGTGAGTGTATCTCTCCAATTCATATCTTAATAAATTCTAATTACTCATTAAATAGACTCATGTGGATTGCTCATAACAAAATGACATGTGCCCTAAGTTGAGTTTTAATGCAATTATGTTTCCTATGCATCAGAGATTGTGCTACACCTGGAAATCTGTTTCCAAATGATATTGTGTTTAAATATACTAGCAATCAACTGCCTGGTATCAGATTCCCCAAAGTTTGATACAGGTTGATGGGGTCAGTCTCATCTAAGAATTCATTCTCTCCTTCTCAAAGTTTGTTTTTATGCCTAACCCTGGAGGGTCTTCCACAGACAACTATAAATATGGCCCAGCATAAAACTGTAAGCTGAAATTTACTCAAAGCACTAGGATATTTTCTTGTGATATTTTTGAAAACGTGATTGCACACTTATCAAGCATGAACTATGTAGATGATAACTCTGTTTTAGAATTTCAGAAGCCTTGCCAGACTTGAATAAATTATGTAATTATGTGACTTTGGGTTTTATTTGGAGCTTAGCATACTTTTAGACTCTCAATAGCTTTTGTACTTTGATAAATAACAGAAGATGCTTATTTTGATATTTCTCATATTATTTAATGACTATTTTAAAATGTAATATTGTGCATTGCATTCTTCTGATTTTAGAGATTCTAGAAAACTCTGTTAAGGCTGATAAAACTGTCTTAGCGTTTGACATGGAGTTTAAAGCAGAGAACAGATTATTATAATTACCATATTTCCTTTCTAGTCTGAATGAGGTAAAATTTGTATTTATTAACATTAACAATCAATCACTCTCAACTTTTGTGAATTTGAATATGAAGGCATTATTTTCCACAAAGGTAGATAATATTTCAGTAAATTTTGCATAAAATATGACATCACTGAGACATTCCACTTATGTAATTCCCTACTCTCCAGTTGATAATGATAGAAATTGCAAGACATTCTTTTTCAAAGACAGGGTTTCTCTGTGTTGCAATCCTGGCTGTCCTGTAACTCACTTTGTAGACCAGGATGGCCTTGAACTCACAGAGATTTACTTACTTCTTCTTCCCAAGTGTTGAGATTAAAGTCATGTATCATCACTACCTAGAACAAGATATATCTTAAAAGAAACAAAACTATCTATTCTTTTGTTTGTTTGTTTCTGAAGATTTTTGTTCAAATTGAGAAATTAGAATCTTTGAAAGAATTACCAACAGATAAAATTCTCAGTACAGCTCTGCAATATGTATGCTATTGACACATACATTGATTTCATTATTACCTATACACAAAAGATTTCCTATGTTGCATTGGAATATTAGCCTTTATTATTAAAATTTTAATATTTTCAGAAAAGTAAATATGTTTTCCATAAATAAAGCAACAATATGCAACTATCCTGTCTTAGCTGTCCTATGTATATATACATATAGATATATATAGGAGATTATAATTTAATTACAACATTTCTACCTCTTGTTCCTTCCTTCAAACCTTCCATATACCCCTCTATGCTCTCTTTCAAATTTATGGCCTCATTTTTAAAATTAATCATTGTTACACATACACATAGGTTGTTACACAAATATATATTTTATTAGATATTAAATTACATATTAATGAATACATGAATACAAACTGCTTGGTTTGTATGTTACTCATATGTATGTTTAAGTCTGACGATTTGATATTGCACAAACAATCGGTGTGTTCTTCTCTGGGGAAGGCAACAACCTCTGTTCTCACCTTGCCTTAATTGCTTCTCATTCTTTATGTAGGACTGAGGCTTCCTGGAATTTTTTCCATCCAGTTTGGCATGTTCATTGGTGTTGTCCTGTCCAGCTCACATTTGGATAATCTTGTTGGTGAGACTTTATTGGTGCAGTTTCTCTTATTACTAGGAAATACAATCTCACAGCAAACTCTTTGATACTCTGATCCTTACAATATTTCTGCCCTTCTTCTGTAGTGTTTTCTGAGCCTTTAGGGCAGGAATGTTTTGTAGATGTATCTCTTGGGACTGGGCTCCACAGCTCTACATTTTGATTACCTGTGATTTTCTGTAGTGTTCTCTATTTCAAAGGTAACTTTCCTTGATTAGGGGTAAAGACAAAGCCTTTCTAGGTATCCCATTTTACCTATTCAAGAGCACACACTATTGGATTCAAAAGGTAGATAATAAAAGAGAGCCTTTTGAAAATTTCTGCTAGACCTCAGTTGTGATTTTTCAACTATATCTCTTCATCTCTTGCGCTCAGAAGCTTCTATGTATGCTGTCTACACTTCAGTAATGATAGGCTTTTGAGGTCCTGGTTTCATGACTTCAAAGAAATATGTACACATTCCAAGTGTTGGAATCTTGTAATCAACTCACACTATTAACAGTGTGCTGCAAGTTCTTTTTTTAAACTACAATTTTTAGTAGATTCAGAGAGTCATAACAACTTAGAGGCATATGAGCAATCTTTGAGGTAAGTCAGTATCAATATACTTCCTAAAAGTGTGGTAGATGCATGCTAAGAGAGACATGGAAATACAGTGAAGAAGAATATAAGGCCCTAGGAAGAGCAACTCACAAAAGGAGTTCAGCTGAAATGTCAATATTCATACATTAAAGTGACTATTATGGGGAAACAAAAGTTTGTAAACACAGCAGGGCCAATGTATATATAAACTTACAGAGATTATGGTAGCAATCCTGATAGGGTCCCAGAACTGAGCTGGGAAGTAGACAGACACCCTCACCAGAACCTATTGTCAATCGATAACCTCTCACAAATGAACAACAGGTTTTCACCAATGGAATGTCACTGGTTATTCAAATGAATCTGAATGTCAAGCCACATGCCTTGCCAAAGATATCCAACACCAAACAAACTCAATGGTGGTTTTGGAAAGTTCTTTGTCTCATATGCTTGGTTATGGTTGTTGTCCTTTGTTGTTTTGTTGTCCCTACAGTTCGTTTGTGTATGTATTTTTCTCTGTGTTTGGAAAGCTCTTCCTCATTTTCCCTTGAGTGTCTCTACCTAGTCCCTACAGGAAACTGGCATTAACAGTCAGACCTAACGTTACAATCAGATTATGAAGCATTTCCTTATGCAAGAATATCTCTGTTCTCTTCATCATGATAATAATATTATTTCAATATTTATGTTTGGAATTACTAATATTATTAATCAAAAGAGTAGTTAGTTTACCTCTACAGTGCAGTTTAACCTGCAAATATCGTAAAGGAATCAACTACCTACCTCAACTGCCAAGTGAAATGTCTCAGAAACTATAGGCGCTTAGTTATTTAACAAGAATTAAATTAGAAATAAATATAGTCATCTGTAGAACAAATAATGATCATAAGTTTGAGATTAAAAAGAAAAAATGAGACGGCTTATTCAGGGCAGATATTTGCCACAGAGAAAAATCACTGAAGAAGAGTCAGCAAGAGAACGCTAAATTTTCGACTTACACACCTGAGAGAAGAAAATGAAAGATACTATTAATAAATGGAGGAAAAAACTTCACAAATTTACCAGTCAGGACCCAATAATGAGGATCAAAAGAATACCGTGCCAATTTATATATCTCTAAGGCTCGGTTTCAAACACACACCCTTCTCACAAAGCAACTCTGGATACAGCGCATGATGCCAATTTTGCCGATAGAGGGCGCGAGAGTCATACTGAAGAAGAAAGGGGATTTTTCTTTTCTTTCACCTATGGGCCGCTTAGCTTGGAGTTAGCCTTCTGCCTTCTGCAGCATATTCTGTCCATGATGTGTGTGTGTGGTGAGAACATGTGGTGGCTTTTTGTGCAGCCACGTATTCAGAGGACACAGTGACCTCATAGGCTCAGCTGAAGCCCTGAGACCGCCTTCACAAAGTTATAGCTGAGCATACTGACACTGAAGGCTCCAGGCTTGGCGTCCTCAGCAGCACCCAGACTTCCTCTGTGGACTCGCCTATGGGCTGGACGACCGCACCCTGCAGGCTGGCTCATTTCCTTCCTGTCTGCTGAATGTGGACCAACTTCTGAGCCCAGAAACCTCAGCAGCCATCCAGGAGCAGCAACCGCTCCTTCCCTAACTGGACACCCGGCTAATCGAGCAGAAGACTGATTTTCCTAGCCAAGTTTGTCCTGGCTGTGGACAGCCCCAAGGTCTTTTTAACGCCATTGTACATCTGCTCACAACTTACTATTTCTTTAATATAGAATTTCTCCACTTACATTTACTCTATTGTGTCCGGTTCCTAATGAGTTCAAGGATGAGACATGCATTTATCACTTAAAAGCAAAAACCTTTTTCATAGGGACTTTGTTATATACTTCTGAATTGCTAAATATACTATAGGGGCCCAGATGAGCATGTAATTTAATAATCAGGGGAAAGAGAGAAGACATATCATTAGAATTACAATGACCTTCTAGAAGAAAATTACCATGACAGGAACATCAATAGGAGAGGGCATCCTGATTAGAATATTTGTTTGGCTTTTATTTTTCTTTGTAAACCCATAGTTTATGATCTCCATTAATTGAGTTATCTAGTAATTACTTAGTAAAGGGACCTAAAAATCCATGTAGCTGTTCTTCTGAGAAACTAGATCCAGGGAAGTATTAGTAATGAGCCCAGAGCAAAAAGATTATCGGCAGGCATTTCTGGGGATGTTGTTCCCTTTGGAGTGCTTCCCCATTTTGCTAATATAGCTTCTTTGAATGTGGCTGACTGTTGTTGGAAACAACCATGTAGAAAGCATTCAACATAGAGTTAAGACTGCACCCTGCCATGTGTATAACTTTCAAGGTACAAATTTCACAGACACAAATAACTTCAAGAACACAGACAGTAGTCTAATAATACAATCACTCTTAACATCTCACAATGCTTCTGATTCAAATATGTAAACATGTGAGCTTGTATAATTTGCTTTTTGTCTGGGTTTCAAGCCTCCATCCATAACCCAGAAAGTATATCCAACTGTTAGCCACTCACAAATGAAAATTTATTTATTTTTTAATGGAGTCTCATAGGATATACAAATCAGTTTTAAGACCAGGCCCCATGCACAACAGCACCTGGCCAACTCAAAGTTTTGAAGGGTTTTGTTTTGTTTTTGTTTCATAATGGTTAATCTAAAAATTTTCTCTATAAGTCTTCTGCTTATATAATGCAGTTTCTGGATTTGTGTTTTTATGGGCTGTCTGTGTTTGTCGATATGTGTGTATCTGCATCTGTATGCGTTTGGTATGGCTCCTGGCATTTTTTCTTGTTGGTTTTGTCCTATTTAGGTTTCCTTGTTTTATTTTGTTACTATATTTTTAGAAGATTGCTTTATTTTTCAAATGAGAGGGGTGTAGAATTAGGTGGGTTGGGAGCTAGGGAGGATCTGGGGAGGAGTTGGGAAAAGAAAAATCATGGTCAGAATACACAATATGTAAAAAAATATTCCCAGTTAAAAAATGTCTGTGTTTAATAATGGACTCTTGGAAGAAGTGTGCTGACCCCACATTCAATCTCACCTTTGGGGACTCGAGGGAAAAAAGAGAGGATGCTTCAGTACATAAGTCTGCCCCCAGGAAAGCAGTTCAAAGTGAAGATTGAGATTTAGAGTTATCATTCAGAAAAGGACACCAAAAGGCATACAAGAGACCAGTAGTCTGAGGAGTCTGTCTTAGCTGTGATCAGTATATTAAGTGGTTACAGCTCACAGAAGGAATATACTTAGACTTTGGGACAAGGAAGCCTGCAAGTTGATCATTCTTACTTACTAAATGTATGAGTTCTAGGAGAATCAACAGATAAAACTTATTTTATAAAAATCACTGTCAAAAAAGTGTACAGAGAAACAACAGATGCTTACTTATGATCATATAAAGAAATCTCAAATTATTACAAAAAGTATTCCTACAAAAAGCATCGTTATTATTGTCACATCATCAATTGTGCATGTATTGTATTGCAACATAGTATGCATATTTAACATATATAATATTTTAACAATTATTAGCAATTGTATGAATTCTATTTGGTATAATAATGATAATTAATAATACTAATAAAATAAAACAAGAGCCAGATATTGAGGAAAAACTGAAATGTCAAAGAGACAGGGAATAAACCACAATGGATTCTCACCCAGCCAACACTTCAGCCTCGCCAGGAATCCTCCGACTGATTAGGCAAAGGGAAGAACTTCTGCGGCTGTCTCCACCTCATCTTTCTTTCCCCATCCAGCAATTTCAGTTCTTGGATCAACTATCCCAGTGCCAAAATTAAATGTGTGCGCCACCACCACCTGTCTCTGACCTTGAACTCACAGTGATCCAGAGGATCTCTGCTTCCCAGGTGCTAAGATTACTGCTAAGATCACTGCTCCCTGACCTTCATGCCTTGGTTCAGTGGATGGATCTGTCTTCTGATGTTCCAGACTATTTTTTATTAAGTACACAATATGTTACCACAATTAACCTGAGGAAGAAAGAGATTTGCTGCAAACATTTAGTCTGCAGACTCTTCCCATATGTCGTGCTCAGCTCTAAATTCCCAATTCCTCTGGCTAGGAACTGAGAACCAAGCCAGGAGAGTCTGACCTCACTTTTGAGTGATGTGAGCAAAAGGTTAGCTTGAGGGCTTGTTTACCCACCTGTTTCTGTGGTGACTTTATTCACTTACTCAGGCCAAGAAGAGAATGTTTTTATCCTCTGTTGGTAGAAGCCAATATATGGAGGAGTTATTTTCACTTTTGTTACAGTCACCATCAGAGCCCATTGTCAATGAATGACCAACCCTGAACATGGAAAGAGTGGATGGCATGGCCTACCATGCTCTCACTGGCCTTACATTCAATAAGAGGATCCAGTTATTTAATAACTTATTTACCTGTCCCCTTATGATAATGTAATTTTCATTAATAATACACAAGATTCTTAGGTTATAGTTTGAAATCCTCAAGAATGACAAAATATTCTAGTAAAAATACATTTCGATCTCTCTTTGTGAAGAATGCTGAGTGGGCAAAGTAGGGAGCTGAAGCAGGAAAGTAGTGAATTTGAGGCTGGACTACATTGTAAGACTTGCTCCCTCTCCCACTTTGCTCTATACCTCTACAAATGCAGGTGTATAGATGGTAGTCTGATATGATACAAGAAGTTGTATTTCTTGATATTTTCCTTATGTCATGAATTTTAGAAAAAGTTCCATGGAGTCCTGAGAAATAAGTGTAGTTCTTTGTGTTTGGGTGGAGTGTTATCTATCTATATCTTTATCTATCTCTCTCTCTCTCTATATATATATATATATATCTATATATATATAGTCTATTTAAGTCATATCATCTGTTAGATCTCTTATTTGTATGTTGAGTTTCTGTCTGGTAGACCTATCTATTTGTTAGAGTGGGGTATTGAAATCCCCCACTATTTATGTGTAGAGTTTGATGTGAGGTTTAAGCTTTAGTAGTGTTTTACATATGTAGGTGATTTTTTTGTTGGGGACATAAATGTTCAGGATTGAGACATCATCTTGGTGAATTTTTCCTGAGATGAATAAGTAATGTTCCTCCTGGTCTCTTTTGATTGACCTTAGTTTGAAGTCTATTTTGTTAGCTACTAGGATGGCTACATCAGCTTGTTTCTTAGGATCATTTAATTGGAAAGTCTTTTCCAAACCCTTTACCCTGAGCTAGTATCTGTCTAGTTGAGATGTGTCTCTTGTATGCAGCAGAAGAATGGATTCTTTTTTATTTTTTATCCATTGGGTTAGAATGTATCTTTTATAGGTGATTTGAGTCCATTGATATTGAGATATTCATGACCACTGATTGTTATTTCCTGTAATTTTTGGTGGTAATGTGTGTGTATTTTTCTTTTTTGGGTTTTTCTTCTCCAGGATTTTCAATTGCTTGTGGTTTCATGGATGTATCTGGTTTCTTTAGGTTGGATTTTTCCCTCTAGTGCTCTCTGTTTGTGGATAGATATTGTTTAAATCTGGTTTTGTCATAAAATATCTTGTTTAAACCATCTATGATGATTGATAGCTTTACTGGGTATAGTAGTCTAGGCTAACAGACATGTTCTTTTAGTGTCTGTATAACTTCTGACCAGGACCTTCTTGCTTTCATTGTTTCCATTGAGTAATCTGGTGTTATTCTGATGGATCTGCCTTTATAGGTAACTTGGCCTTTTTCCTTTGCAGCTCTTAATATTTTTCTTAGTTCTGTAGGCTTGATTATTATGTGATAATCAGAATTTTTTGGTGGGGTTAGTTTATTTGGTATTCTGTAAGCTTCTTGTATCTTTATAGGCATTTCCTTCTTTAGGTTGGGAAAGTTTTCTTCTATGATTTTGTTGAATAGATTTTCTGTGCCTTTGCACTGGCATTTCTTCTCGTTCTTCAATTCTGATTTTTCTCAGGTTTGGTCTTTTCATGGTATCCCAAATTTCCTGGATGCTTTGTGTTATGACTTTTTTTTGGTTTTAGAGTTTTATTTGACTGGTATATCTATTTCTACTATTGAATCCTCCACTCCAGAGATTCTCTGTTATATCGCTTGCATTCTGTAGGTTATGTCTGCATCTGTAGTTCCAGTTTGTTTGTTCAGGTTTTCTATTTCCAGCATTACTTTGGTTTGTGCTTCCTTTATCACTTCTATTTAAAATTTTAATTCCTGGAATGTTTTTTTTACCTGTTTTTTTTAATTTTGTTTTGTTTTGTTTGTTTGTTTGTTGTTTCTGCTAGGTTTTCTGTATTTTCTTTCAGGGATTTGTAAATCTCTTCCATTTTTTTTGTTTGTATTTTCTTCTATTTCTTTAAGGGAATTTTTTATATCCTCTTTATGGCTTCTATTATCTTCATAAAGTTGCTTTTTAGGTTATATCCTCCTACTTCCTCTGCATTGCTATGTTTGGCTTTGATGTTATAGAATAACCAGATTCTTCTGGTGGTCCCATATTGTTCTTTATGCTGTTACAAGTATTCTTGCATTGGTGTCTGCCCATTGATTCCTTAGTTCACTCTTAGTCAGTTCTCAGTCAGCTCTTAGTCAGCTGGGGGCCAGAGGTCTCTTAGTCAGCTATAGTCCAGAGGTCTATGGGTTTCCAGTTGTCTGGGAGGGTGCTGGGGTCACCATATGATGATGTATGTTGGGGTTGGTATAGCGGTTTGTCCATTAGATGTCCCACTGACTGGGTTTTGGTGGAAATTTGGACTTGGTGGGGGTCTCCCTCTTGGCTTCGGTTCAAGGTAGAGCTGGGTGGGGGTGAGGTTTCAGGATCTGTGTCCCTGAGCTGGGCCTCAGAGGCTTCAGTCTCTTCTTGGCCTGGGGGTGAGGGTGCCACTCCCCTCTTAGTCAGCTGTGGGCCAGGGGTCTGTGGGTTTCCATTTATTACCCATTAGTTATTTGCTTTTTTAATGTGAGTTCTGGAAATCAAATTAAGGTCTTTATGCACATTTACCAACTCAGCTGTCTTCTCAGTCCAGTTCTGAAGTGTTCTCTAAGAAGATTGAAGCTTTATCTACAGCTCTGTTCTTTTCTTTTCTGATGTCTTTTCAGAGCTACTTTCAAAGGTGACCTTATGAAAATCTACACTTTTCTGTAACTCACCTAGAAAACTGTGCTACCACATTGTGCAGTCCCAAAGTCAAGTCTGCATTTTGGGACTTTATTACAGTACACTCTTCACTTTTCAGTGACAAGTTCTTTCTTAGATTAGCTACTAAAGTAAAACATATCAACCTCATTTGCTTATAAGTAATACATCTATCTCTCATAATTCTGAGGTCTGGGAAACTCAGAATCAAGATTGGCAGGTCAGGTGCCTGGAGATGGCTTACTCTCTCATTATAGAAAACACATCTTGTTGCAGTGTCCCTGCATGAAAGACAGGTCAAAGAAGCATCTAGACCAATGGTTCCCAACCTTCCTAATGATTCAACCCTTTAATACAGTTTCTCATGTTGTGGTGACCCTGAACCATAATATTATTTTTATTGCAACTTCATAACTATAATTTTACTACTGCTATGAGTCATAATGAGAACATTTTTAGAGACAGAAGTTTGCCAAAAGGTTTGTGACCCACAAGTTGAGAACCTTTGCTCTAGACTCCTTTATATGTGAATTAACACCAATCATAAAGTTTTGCCTTCATTTTCAAATCACCCTCTCTAAAGTGATCCATTTGTAAATACTACCACACTATGGAGGAAAACTTGGTACATGAGTGAGAGGAGACATAAGCATTACACCTAAAGCCTTTCTATATGAAGACTAAGAAAACTCTCATGCCTGGAATGTCATTGCATTGCTCTGTACTTCTCTACTTTTCTGTCTACAAACCCATACAAATGAACTTCAAACTTTTCCAGAAGCCATTTTGCTGTTCAGCATCTTTTTCTATCTCTTCAAAGACCTCCCTAAATTCCTTGTGAGACTGTTCCAGTGTTGATCAGTGTTCACATGGAAAGTGTTTGACTCTCATTTTTAAAGGACAAAATGATATTTGAGGTTGAAAGATTTTCCTCCAATTCTTCACTTATAATGCTCTCCTCTGGACTACAGACATGTGGTTTGGAAACTCCTTGAGAGTCTCATGGAGATTTAGAGACTCATGTCTCCTGTTACTTTTCATGTCCTCCTAGATGTTAGCATGTCAAAGATCAGTCTTACAGTGTTCTACTGTGGTGTCCATTGATATTCTCACATCTGATGGAGCATGGCTTTCCCCATTGGCACATTCGCAGTTCTTACGGTCTTTTCTTTTAAGTAATAGCTCTACCTTTCTCCATATGTCCATGACCTTGGATTGTGGTGTCTTCCTAAATCCCTGGTGTTTCCTATATTATTTTTAATTCTCCTATCTTTGTTCTTCTGGATAATTCAAAATACCTTCCCTTCATGTTCACTGATCTAGTTAATCAAATCTGTGTTTCTTAATGAATGTTCCAGCTCTATTGTTAGTTCTTTAATCATTGGTACATCATTTATTTTATGCTTGTGGTTATTTTGCAGAGGTTCTTTCTGCCATTGCTATTCAATATATCATTTTTCTGGAGTCATCAATAGTTTTTGTCATTTGCCTTAGCATTTCCTATACCTTCATTTATCAAGGATTAATTTCTGAAGAATCATTTTGCTTCCTTCTGTCATCCTTTTCTTGTTCCTTTATGTCTTACCATGTTGTATTTATGTCTTACCCATACATTTGAAACATAGTAATTTGTAATTTTAGGTGTTAGATTTATGCATGAAAAGACCTTCACCAATCAACTTGGCTATATACTCTGAAGACCTCTCAGAAATTTCCTATTATTGCATCTTCCTTGGAGTTATGCAAGGAGATTCCTATTTGCAAAAGCTGACTTTTCATCTTAATAATCTATACTGCCTTATTCTCTTTGATATCAATGCTGTATTGTGGATTATGTGAGGCCAAAGCAAAACTCACAACATTTTTAATTTTCTCAATAATACCAAGGTGTGGATATATATTACACATTTAATAAACATGAATGCTGGGGAGAGAGCACCCAGTCAAATCCTAGGCAGACAGCTCAGGAAATTCTTAAACCTTGATTACAAAGATAAATAGCTGAGTCAGTCACACACATCTTTAATCCCATCACAGGGAAAGCTGGGAGTGGTGACTTCCACCCTTTATCCCACAACTCCACAGACAGAACTTGTTCTGTTTCTGTGAGTTCAAGGCTACACGCCTTTAATCCTAATCTGGATACCCATATATGGGCTTGTAGAAACCCAGAGAGAACAGAAGCGACTGGGAGAAGGACTGGCAGAAGTGACTGGCAGAAGCAACTAGGAGCGAGGCTGAGAAAGTTGCAAGACAGCTGGGTAAGAATTGGCTGTGGTGCTTCCTCTCTCTCTCTGATATTTCAGCCTTCCCCCAATGATAATTGACTCTGAGTCTCATTTGTGATACTGCACCAAGGTATCTAGCATATGTTGGATTTCTTCAATATATTCTTGGGTCGTTCACCCTAGTAGCCTCTTGGGAAAAAATCCAGAACACTCTTCAACTTTCCCTTTAAATATGCAAGAAGAAGCTACTGGGGTGTGTTTGCTCTACTTGCTAAATTTATGATTAAGATGCACACACTCAACAATACTTGTTTTCATAGCTTCCTGGGCTACTAGAACATGCAAAGTCATGTCAGCGCTCTGAAACTAACAAATTAGGAGATCCATTTTTTACCTAGGAATCCCCATAATGGGACTGTAGTATAAGACAGTCTGGATTTTACAACAACCTTTGCTTCAGCAGTGTCATTTTCTTTTTTAATGTAACAGCCTTGCTGGCTTCTCAGTTCCCAATAAAGGGGATAGATCTGTGTATTGAAGTTCTGTTAGTGCCTCTGTCCTATGAAAAAATAAGACCTGGAGTTTTCTTTTCTTTTGCTAGTGTTACTTAGGGCTATAAATTTGAACTGGAACTGATTGTCACAACCCAAACAATCTATCAGAAGAATACACACAAATTAGTTTGAGCTGATAGCCTGAAAATACATATATGTCTTACAGATTTTAGATAGGTCAGTAGAGACAGGCAAATATATATACACTCACCTTCATATCACAGTTTATCCATCTAAGTAGAGAATATCCCATATATATTCAAAATTAAAATAGAAATATTAGATCATTTAAATTTTCTTCCAAGTGATATTTGGTTTCTAAGGGTTTTTTTGTAATAAATTTCAGTTTCCTTTTTTGACTTCAAAATGTTATGTAAGGAAAGATAAGAAGAAACTGGCATTCTCAAAGGCACATTTTGAAGGAAGAATCCTTTAGTTGTTTTATGTCATTAATTCTTGCTTAGTCAAGTCACATCACAGAGTGACATTTGTTAGTCTTTTCTCATGCTGATGGAGGCAGAAGGCAGAAGAGCTAGCAGGCAGCTTTTAACATAGAATAAAGCTAACTATTTTTGCTATAAGCCATATGGAGAGTTGATGACTCCACATCTGAGTGTCAGGCCATGTATTTTAGACACATTTTCTTTTCCTCAAAGAAGCAGTTTGCCTGCATTTTATAGAGCTTGCTGAGAATAGCTATAGGTAAGATTTGCCGGTGACATTTTATGAGGGAAATGTCACCTCTTTATCAGGGAGATAAGGGGCAGCAGCATGCTGATGTCCTGCAATGCTTTGTGCTAACAAGGTGAATCTCCAAGGCATCCAGAGTATCACTCATTAATGATGAAAGAAAAAGTGACAGTTCTCATCACATGAAGATGCTTGATCACACCATTCATGCAGAATGATTAGAATAAAAACACAAGTGCAGGTGCAAAACCACACTGTTAGCCTGTCAATGACTTTTGTTGTTGTTTATACATGATGAAAACAAGATCATTAGGTTTTGTATTATTTTTAAAGAAATTTTCATTTTTCTATAAATTAGGAGAGTAAGTTAAATATAAATGTAGAAGATTTCTTTTGCCTCATTATAAATGTAGTGTTGAGGCTTTGCATTATACTTGGAAAGATCAATGAACTCACAGAATATGAGACAAACTCAAACCTTGTTTATCTTAGTGAAGTCAATAATAATAAATGCCATGAATCTATAGACATACTTTTTAGAACAGAAATATCTGTCCTTAGCATCTGTTTAATGAGATGGCCTACTAAGAGGACTACAGTGTTATTCTACAAGCTACACCGGGGCGATAACATTGTAGCTCGTAGAATGTTTCCATTATGGCTCTTCTCTTCAATGAAGTGACTTCAGACACTGCTCACAGAAAATGACCAGAAGAAAATAATGTGGCTCATTTCTAAACTTACTATGAAATCAAAGAAACTATATCTTAGTTGTATAAAAATACCCTATGTTCCATGGCTTTAGATTTTTTTTCCAAAACTTTCTAAAATATGGATTCTTACATTTATTCTCTTGAATCCATTAATTTTTCTTTGTATATTTCTCAGTATATTATCGCATCAATTGATTCCTCTATCTCTTATATTTTTCCCTTTGTGCAGACTTACTGTGGACCTTTTTCTTCATGATCCTTCTTCTTTGACTGGTTGTCTCATTTCCAACATTTATGATGTTTTCTTTCATAGCATCTGAGTTTCCCATCACTTTCCTCTGTGTTTAGCATCTTCCCTTCACATTGGTGACTGTTTCAACTCCTTTGTTATCTTTCTTTCCAATGTCTTCAGTTTCTCTCTTTACTTCAGTCTACTGATGACTTCAGTTCTTTGTATTGTCACCAATCCTTGTTAAAAGCTGAAGTCTAAAATCTTTCTGTCTGGTGTTTCATGTACATCATGGTCTTTAGTTTCCCATATTGAGCAGTTGTGAGTTTTCAATGGTCTCAAAGTGCCTTGGCCTTTTATATTTTTGTGTATATGTTTCTTTACTGTGTCTTGTACATATGAAGACTTAAATAAGTCCTTCAGTTCCATTTTGCCAAATCTTCATGTTTTATTTTACACAAATTTTTCTCATGGTTAGGTTTCTACTTTTATTACTCTTTAAAGAGAAAGCCAACTACAGAATGTGTATATACATCTATGCATATACAACAGCAATTATTGAAAAAAAAAGAGGTCATTGATTTGAAAGAAAGTCAAAGAAGGGTATGCAGAAGGGTTTGGAGGGAGGTAAGAAGAGGGGCAAATAACGTGAGTATAGTCTCAAAAATAAAAGGAGTAACTGCAGTTATTTATTTATTCTTACATACATTTTCAATTAATTGCTTACTAGGAACTAAAAAATTTTGTGAATAAATTGTATATCTTTTGATTTTTAAAAAAGAGATATCCAGGAGTGTACATAGAAGTCAGTAAGAACAATAGGAGCAATAGTAATAGTTCTTCTTGGACTATTATAAGAATAGTAATAGCTTTTAAAGTGTAAAACACAAAAAACAGGAATATATATAGTTAAAAATACTTAGCCTCAATATATGCATATCACAGAAAATAAAATGAATGCACAAAATAATAAAATATTGCCAACTTGTCATTAGACTAATAAGAAAAAAAACCACCTTTAGTGTTCCCAAGAATGCAGGCAGTGATGACCAGCACTTACTACCAGTTTCCTTTCCTGAAGCTATTCCTGTTGTATGAACAAAGATATAATGTATTCCAGTATTATTAGCCATCTGAAAATAAAAACTGTAGAAACAACCTAGATTTTAATTACAGTGAGATTTCATAAGTAAATATATTCATATAATGAGACCCTGGGGAGTCCTTATAAAAACTGAGTCTAAATATTCTTAATTGCTGTAGGAAAAATCCATAATATTTTACCAAATAAAATGTGCTGATGTCACACAGTTTTACACCCATTATGAATTTGTGTGCTCAAAAAGCACAAACTTTACTATGCTCAAGTGAATATAAATTTGATGAAGAAATACAGGAGGATATCTCCTATTACTTTCAGTTTGAGAAACCAGGGAAAAAAGAAATGGTGTACTATGTATTTTCATGTTGAGTGTAAGCATTGCTTTTTTTTTTTTTTTTAATTTCACACAGACTATCAGTGTCTGATGCTGTTTGGTGCTGGTTTTCTTTCTAGAGTATTCACACTCTGACTCTCATATTCTGGCAACAGAAGAAAGAGAGTTGCTATATGTGTGATCCAGCCTGGACCTTACAGTGAGTACTCGGTTATCTTTTGCTACAAAATGATTTCTTATCACTTTAAACTATAACCAAATCTGTACTCCTCAATAGCAAATACCATATGTATACAGAGATTTTATAATGAAAGTAACTTTAAGATATTCTAGTTTTATTTTAATAATAACCATTATTGCTTTTTAAATTGTCTTCTTGGGTTGGAGAGATAGATCAGTATTTAAGAATGCTTGCTATTCTCTCAGAAGACTCATGTTCAGTTCCTAGCCCCACTTTGGGCAGTTCCCAATTGCTGTGACTCCAGATCCAGGGGTCAAAAGCTAGCTGCTTGCTTCCATGGACCTGCACACATGGTACACACACATACTTATAAACAAATAAAAATAAAATATTTTAAAAAACCCCACAGTACCTAAATTATAAAATTTTAGTATTATTTATTGATGTTAAATAATAAAACTATTATTATTATATTATTATAAAAATAAGATTAATAATATATAAAACTATTAAAGTTTTTATGTTTAGTTCTTGTTTACTTTTGTTTTATTTTAAATTATCTACATTTATATCTTATAACAATATTAATAATGTACTTTTGAAAGTACTATATTTCAAAATATTTATACAGAAAAAAATATTCTATATTGCCATACAGATAACCCAGAAAGTTATCATTTTACTATTAAAAGAATACTTTAAGGAATATTATTTGTGAATGTTATATGTTTGATAGGATTATTAATATTGGGAAATTATTTCATTGTGATTTATTCATACTAGAAGCACCTGGTTATAACAAGGTTCATTTAGGTTGAGCCTATGTTCCTGTTTATTGTCATATAACTTCTATAGTTGTATTGGAGTCACTAAATGGTGTCTTAGTACTCAACAGACAGCAAAAGTTAATTGACTCTCCTGGGTAAGCACTGCACTTAGGACTTAGTTTATGTAGTTTAGTTCCTAGGAAGGC
Source organism: Sigmodon hispidus (assembly GCA_004025045.1). NCBI lineage: Eukaryota > Metazoa > Chordata > Mammalia > Rodentia > Cricetidae > Sigmodon > Sigmodon hispidus. The sequence continues at coordinate 63,428 of PVIH01004596.1, forward strand.
AGTAAAATGCTTACACAGAGCTTTGAGCTCCCATAGTGAAACAGTGATGTCATATTAGCAAGCCAGGTGTCTTTGTTTAGTGTTCTTTTCTGGTATGTAGGCAGTCTGTGGAAGATACATAGCTCACAGCCAGCATGCAAATCAGCTTTTGCTTTCTCAGATAATACAGTAATTGAAACTGAAGGAAGCTTTTCCTTACCTCTAGGGACCACAGCTAATTCTTGGAACATTCAGCATATACAGCTGTTGCTGGAGAACCTCCACAAAACTGGAATCTAGCTCTTTCACATGAGAACGCAAATATCTTTCTCATTAAGAGATATTTTAGACTAATCATTTTATAACTTTGTTATAGGTCTATACCTTTCCAAAGTTCCTATTTCTATAAGGCAAGTGTGAGATTCTATTTGGTAGAGCTGATTACTTTATTAGCATCTAAAGGATGATCAGATGACAGAGTTCTCAAGTTACTTTCTATGAATAATTAACCTAAACATTAGCAACATCAAGTTCTTACTTTAAAAACTAGTTTTTTTCCAGTAAAATATTTTAATTTTTAATGAATCAATTTTTAAAAAATATTTCTTATCTAGAATGATTACTTGTATGCACAAAATATTTTCAGGTGGGAAGATACAGAATGTTATAGAGGTATATCTGTTCCAGTCATGTGCTCAGAGTCACTGATGTATCATCAATGTATGGTTTTTTTTTTAAATATACATCAGGAAATAACAGTTTGAAATAACATTAAACACATTAGCGTAATTTCAATGCATAGTTTTTTGTTTTTTTTTTTTTAAATTAGGGAGTCTGGCCAGAGACACATTATATAAATGAAAGAACCAATATGGGATTGGCAATGTAGCTCACGGGAAGAGCACTGTTCCAGTATGTGTGAAAGTCACAAAAATGAAACATTAACAGTAATGATATAGATGATTGAGTTTGTGTTTAACAACCTGATTATTACTGTCTTAGAACTGTCTCAAAAATAATAAGGGGTTGTTATTAAACTAATATTGTATATTTACAAGATATTATTGAAAGTCTAATTTTTTAGTTCCTGGGAGGAAATTTTACACCCAATGTAGTTTATAATTTAGTTCTGAGTAAAGGAGTTGAAGAACATAAACAATACTTGATGTGTGTAAGCATTTAGAGCACGGAGATTAGCACTGTTGGGCTAACAGGACAAATACCTTCCTTTGCTATATTTATTTAACTGTCAGTGTTAATAGGTGACTTCTCTCTTGTAGTCCTCCATAATGACAAAAAAACGTGTTTATGTAATAGGATACTTCTTTGGATTATGACTCATAATTTGAAGCGAAATAAGAAAATGAGTGAAATACACTTCTATTGTCTTCAGGTTCTTTTTTGAATATTGAACATAGTTAAGAGTTGGCTGGCTTGATAGATATGAAACTTAAGAGTTGCTTAGCCTTTTGAATTTTTATATCTTCATTTTGTCAACTTTTTTTTGTCATGCAGTTGGCAGATAACTACCTGTACCTATAGCACACATTAAGCAATGACTATTAAAATAAAGCTAAGTAACATATTTATCACCTTAAATGGTTACCACTTGTGTGTGGTGTCTGCAAGTGCATGTACTGTCTAATTTCAGTACATATCAACTGTGGGATGCGATTTTACTAACTGTGCTCACCATGCTGTAAATTAAATTTCCAGAAATCATTAATTTTGTCTCACTAAAACTTTGTACACTTGTAGTATACTTTCTATCTGCTGCTCACCTCCCAGCCCCTGACTACAGTCTTTTGGTTCTCTAATTTTACGATTTTGTTGTTGTTTTGTCTTTCTCTGCCTGACTTATTTCACTCAGCATAGTGTCCTCCATATTCATTCTATTTTCTACAAATAGTAGGATTACTTCTTGTTTAAGCAATAACTGTCTTTTATTTAAAGAAAGTAAACATGGTTGTCAGTTTGAAGATTTTTTTTTTACATCTTTATGTGGCAGGATAATTTACTGAGAAATAAATTCTGATAATTCCAAGAATTATCACTCTTGTCAATTCATGCTAGGCATATTTCACACTTCTCTTTCTCTTGATAGAAATTAAAGACAGAGGTCTTTCAGATTTCCATTATTGGATTTCTCTGCTCCTGGGACTACTGAAATGCTATCTGCACAGACTAGAAGGATTAGAGGAGTCAGCAGGACCTTTAGAGTCAGAAGGACTCTCTCACCTTGCAGTTCCTGGAACTTAATTACTCATTGGAGTCACTAGTGTAGGAAGGTTTTACTAAACTGTATCTGAAACAATGATATGTTTTTGCCTCAACAGTTATTGCTCTATAACATTCCCATAACAAAAGACACAGATGCTGTGAACAATTACTACCAATGCACATGTCGGATAGTAACTACTATGCTACACATAAGCTATAGGCAGATATTTTGTTTTTCTCTATGAGACCTCCTAAAAATTCAAGATCTGAGCCTTGTAACATATTAAGCATTTCAGATTTAAGGTATTAAAGGTGAAAAATGTTTAAGACTAAATACATTGGCGTGGTATTCTGGTGAGGATCCTTTGAGGTTTACCAAAGATGAGGCAGACAGACCATCATTCAGCAAAATGATCACAGAGTATTTACATGAGCAGACAAGTTTTGTCCTCTCTAATACCAATATGGTGCTTTGATATTTTTGATCTAGTTTCAAATAAATTATAAGACCAGAGATGATCAGTGGAGAAAATTATCTAAATAAATCTCTGACAGTGTATTTCAGCAAAATATCAGCATATTGGTTAAATCAGGTTGGAAAAATTGCTTGGGTCTTAAATACTGAGACTTACAACCAAATCTCATGAACAAGTGTGAAATGTAGAAAACTGGAATTGAATTTCAATTCATAGCACAGTTAAGTCTATTGATAGTTCAAGGAAAGAGAAGAAAAGATCATCCAGTTAAATCTGGTTTGATAGCAGAAATGAAGACAGAGAAGTTTCTTTTTCTTTTCTTTTTTGTGTATTTATTTAGCAATTTAAATTTACAAGTATTTTAATTTATCTTCAGTGAACTTTTTTGTAGATGAGTTAAATCTCTTTATTTTTAGTGTGGCCTTATGGCAAAGAACACTGTATTATTTTAATAATCACACAATTGTGATGGATTACAAACCATAAAATGTATAACATTATGAGCAATATTCTGTTGGGACAGAGATTTTATAGGTTCAGACAAAATCTTCTAGATCTGCTTCACCCAGCATATTTTCTATTCAGTGATATAAAGCATATTTTATTCTATATTATTACAAAACCAGAAATGTATAAACATGTCAAAAGAAACAGTTGATGCTTTCTAACATTTGTATAAATAGAATTCATTGCAAATTATAGAAATTATGTTTTAGTGTTTCTATTTCAATACATTGTTTACCACTTGTTTATGTATATGTAGGTGATGTTACTTGAGCTTAAATGTACTTTACTGAGCAAAGTTTAAAAACAAAGTATATTTTATTTTATGATAAAGGGCCTTTACCCTCATGGTGAAATACTAATATTATATTTGCCGAGACAAGATTTGAAATTGTATCAAGAGTTTTATTTTTCTTACATTTAAAGTTCTACATAAACTTAAATAATGGTGCCACTTCATTTTTAAATATTTCTGTATTAATAAAACATTGAAGAAAAAAATTTATGAGAATAAACTTTTGTAGTAGTAGGTTAATGGAATGGCCCAGACTTTTAGGTCTAGCCCAGAGCTTTGGACGTGCTCTCACTTATACTGCAGCTTGGGCCCAAATAATTTCATGGAGGCTTGTATTAATTTTTGACTGATTGACCTGGGGCCCAGGCATATAACTTGCTAACTCTTTTCTCTTAAACTAGCCCATGACTTTTTTTTTTCTTGTTTAGCCATGTGGATCCATACCTTTTCTCAGAGTAGCATTTCAACTTCTTTCCTCTGCATCTGCCTGTGGCATCTCCATGCCTTCTCTCTGGTGTCTCTTCCTGTTCCCAGAGTTTGCTGGGTATAGTAGCTCTTCCTGTCTGCCTTCAGTCAATCAGCATTTTTATTAAACTAGTATGAGAAAGAATTATTTACAATGTAATAACATAATCCCACTACATTTCCCCTCTTTTCTTTTTAAAAACAAGAAGAACCCCAAATCTAATATCCTTTCCCCCCATTATCTAAAACAACTTATAGTCAACACTGTAAATAAACACAAACATCCATAATCCATTTTCTGGGAGGAGTGGGGGCATAGTTCTCTAGTTTACTTCTTGCTGAATGAGGGTGATGGCAATCCCATAGGGACCCAAAGAAAAATTAGGATTATGGACTGAAAGACTCTGGGTTCTAGGGTTTGATCCAGGCATTCAGTTTAGGTATCCAGTAGAGCAGGATGTTCCCCCCCCCTTTTTTCTCTTTTCTCGTATGTGGGAGCGAGTCTGGAAAACTTGCCTAAGACTTGTCCAGGCTTGCCCGGACATGCCCAGGTTCCCCAGGACCCCCCCCCCCACAAGCACAAGCCTGCGAGCAGGCAGATAGTAAAAGGGTTGCTAAGGAACCATCAGATAACCAGAAGTACGTGGCCGGGACTGCATACCACAAGAAGCCTATAGTCAGGGCCAAATGCTCAGGAAGCCGCCTTCCCAGCAAGCGACCATTTCCTCCCGCCACTAGGCCTTTATCCAATAAGTAAAAGTTGTTGTTTAAATGAGCAAATGATTTCCTTGTTTTCCCTATAACCACACCTTTTGCTTCTGTAAGTCTGCTTCCCACTCTCCCCTATGCTATAAAAAGCCCCTGAACAAAGCCTCGGCGAGCCAGTCAGCTCTCCAAGTTACTGCCGCCCGAGGATATCTTTGTAACCTGAATAAAATCCTCTTGCAGTTTGCATCTGAACTGTGGCTCGGCTCAGTCTTTGGGACTCGGGGTCTCCTTCTGAGGAAAGGTCCTCATTTGAGGGTCTTTCATTTTGGAGGCCTCAGCGAGATTGAGACCCCAGCCCGGGACCACTGACCCACTGTCAGGTGGTAAGCTGGCCAGCGGTCGTTGCATTGTCATCTGAGTCTGTGTATGTGTTGTGTGTTCCTCTGAATCTGTGGATTCGATCAGATTTGTCTGTATCTGGCAGAGGGCCTGAAGGGCCTGACGAGGCCGGACTTCACCCCCGCAGCCCTGGAAGATGTTCCACGGGCCTCTGGAGTCCCCCAGTCTCATCTGTCTGGAGCCCGTTTTTTCGGAGCTCAACCCGTATCGGAAGGATACGTGGTCCTGGTAGGAGACGAGGGGTCCAGACCCTCAGGGCAGTCTCTGAGTTTCTGCTTTTGGTTTTATGCCGGAGCCGCACAGCTCGTGTCTGTGTTCTGTGTTGTATTGTGGGATTTCTGTGTTTAATACTAACACTAGAGACCACCATGGGGCAGACAGTAATGACCCCTTTGAGCCTCACTCTTGACCACTGGTCTGAGGTCCGCGAAAGGGCCAGCCACCAAGGGGTCGAAGTGAAGAAAAAGAAGTGGATCACATACTGCAAGACAGAATGAGTAATGATGAATGTCGGGTGGCCCAGAGCGGGAACTTTTAACTTGAATATCATTTCACAGGTGGAGAGTAAAGTTTTTGTTCCAGGACCACGTGGCCACCTGGATCAGGGCCCCTACATCACCATGTGGAGGCTACTAGCCACGGATCCACCCTCGTGGGTCCTCCCATTTGTTCACCCTCCCTCGACCACACCCTATCTCCTCCCTAATACCTCTTCCCCACCATCTGCCTCCTCCTTCTTCCTCCCTTTATCCTGTTCTCCCCTGTTCAGACCCTCCCAAGAAACCTACCCCCGTTCTTCCCCCAGACCCGAATTCCCCCTTGATTGATCTTTTAACTAATGAACCCCCACCTTACCCTGGGGTCTGGCCAGCCAAAGCTCCTGCACCAGCTGAGACCCCCGCAGATTCCCCGATAGCTGGGTGGTTAAGAGAAAGGAGGAATAGCCCAACACCAGTGTCCCAGGCCTTCCCACTCCAGGAGGGCCCGAATGGCCGGCTACAGTACTGGCCATTCACAGCCTCAGACCTCTACAACTGGAAACAACACAACGTCCCGTTTTCCAAGGACTCGGTGGCCCTGACTAACTTGATTGAGTCTATTCTAGTTACCCACCAACCCATGTGGGATGATTGCCAGCAGCTCCTGCAGGTTCTCCTGACCGAAGAGGAGAGACAGAGAGTTTTCCTAGAGGCACAGAAGCACATGCCCAGGAAAGATGGTCGCCCCACCCAGCTGCCGAATGTAATAGATGAGGTTTTTCCCTTGACTCGTCCTGACTGTGACTTCACCACTCCTGCAGGTAGGGAGCGTCTACGTCTCTACCGCCGGTTGTTCCTAGCGGGTCTCCGAGGGGCGGCACGCCGTCCCACTAATTTGGCTCAGGTAAAGCAAGTAGTACAAGGGAAAGAGGAAACTCCATCTGCCTTTTTAGAAAGACTAAAAGAAGCATACCGAATGTATACCCCTTATGACCCTGAGGATCCAGGCCAAGCCGCTAGCATGACACTGTCCTTTATTTGGCAGTCTAGCCCAGATATTAGAAATAAACTGCAGAGATTAGAAGGATTGCAGGGGTATACCTTATCAGACTTGTTAAAGGAAGCAGAGAAGGTGTTCAATAAGCGAGAGACACCAGAAGAGAAAGAAGAGAGAATGTGGCAGAGGCAGGAAGAACGAGATAGGAAATGAAACAAGGAATTGAGCAGAGTCCTGGCCACGGTAGTCTTGCAGGGCCAGAACAGAGAGGGAGTCAGGCAAGGAGAACGAAGGAAGGCCCCGTTAGACAAAGACCAGTGTGCTTACAGCAAAGAAAAAGGCCATTGGGCCCGTGATTGCCCAAACAAGCCACAAGGCCCACGAAAATCCAGACCCCCTCCTATCTCCCTTCTTAATCTAGAAGATTAGAGGGGTCAGGGCCAGGAGCCCATCCCTGAGCCCAGGCTAACTCTAAATGTCGGGGGGCAACCAGTCACCTTCTTAGTAGACACCGGAGCCCAACACTCGGTCCTGACTCAAGCCTTAGGACCCCTCAGCAACCAATCTGCCTGGGTCCAGGTGGCGACTGGAAGCAGGAACTACCGGTGGACGACTGAGAGAAAGGTCCAACTGGCAACTGGTAAGGTGACATATACATTTTTACACGTGCCTGAATGTCCCTATCCCTTATTGGGATGAGACTTTCTGACCAAGCTTAAAGCCCAAATCCACTTTGACACTGAAGGAGCCACTGTAATGGGCCTTCAGGGAACATCCCTGCAAGTATTGACTTTGCAATTAGATGAAGAGTACAGGCTCTATGAATGAGAAGGGCCAACGGGACAAGGTATGACTGACTGGTTAAAGGAATTTCCACAGGCCTGGGGGGAGACTGGAGGAACGGGAATGGCACACCAACAACCTCCCCTTGTCATTCAGTTAAAAGCGACGGCCACCCCAGTCTCCATCAAGCAATACCCGATGTCCCAAGGGGCTTACCAGGGCATAAGGCCCCACATAAGACGACTCCTTGACCAAGGGATTCTCATCACCTGTTGGTCGCCCTGGAACACACCTCTCCTACCCGTAAAAAAACCGGGGACCGGAGATTACCGGCCAGTGCAGTACTTAAGAGAAGTAAATAAAAGAGTAGAAGATATTCATCCCACTGTGCCCAACCCCTACAACCTGCTGAGTGCTCTTCCACCCTCACACGTATGGTATACGGTACTGTACTTAAAGGATGCTTTCTTCTGTTTGAGACTGCACCCTGAGAGTCAACTGCTCTTTGCCTTTGAATGGAAAGACCCTGATCTCGGGCTCTCAGGACAGTTGAATTGGACTAGGCTGCCTCAGGGGTTTAAGAACAGCCCCACCCTGTTTGATGAGGCCTCACACCAAGACCTGGCTGACTTCCGGGTTTAACACCTGTCCCTGATACTCCTCCAGTATGTTGATGATCTTCTTCTAGCCACAACCACAGAAGAGGACTGCATAAAAGGTACGCGGGCCCTTCTAGAGGAGTTGGGACAGAAAGGGTACCGAGCCTCGGCCAAAAGGCACAAATATGCCAGACAGGTCACTTACCTAGGATACCAACTGCGGGATGGCCAGAGGTGGTTGACTGACACACGTAAGCAAACTATCCTCTACCTTCCCATCCCGAACACTCCTTGCCGACTAAGAGAATTTATGGGAACCGCTGGGTTCTGCCACTTGTGGATACCCGGGTTTGCCAAATTGGCAGCTCCCTTATACTCCCTCACTAAAAAGGGCACCCTATTCCAGTGGGGTGAAGAACAACAAAAAGCCTTTGAAGACATTAAAAAGGCCCTGCTAGAGTCCCCAGCACTGGGGCTCCCAAATATGACAAAACCCTTTGAACTATTTGTAGATGAAAAACAAGGCTTTGCAAAGGGGGTACTGACTCAGAGGTTGGGACCATGGAAACGCCCAGTGGCTTATCTGTCAAAAAAACTCGACCCAGTTGCCGCTGGATGGCCACCTTGCTTGCGCATGGTGGCCGCCATTGCCATCCTGATCAAAGATGCAGGGAAACTGACTCTAGGACAACCCCTGACCATCCTGGCCCCTCACGTGGTGGAAGCTCTGGTCAGACAACCTCCTGACCGGTGGCTATCCAACGCCTGAATGACTCACTATCAGGCCATGTTCCTAGATACAGATCGGGTACAGTTTGGTCCTATAGTGGCTCTCAATCCCGCCACCCTGCTTCCTCTGCCCGACGAAACTGAGCCTGAGCTACATGACTACCTCCAAATCCTGGCCAAAGTGCATGGTGCCCATCAGGACTTGACGGACCAACCTCTCTTGGACATGGATTTTACCTGGTATACGGATGGCAGCAGCTTCCTGAGGGATGGAGAATGAAGGGCAGGGGCTGCAGTGACAACCAAAAACGAGGTCATTTGGGCAAAAGCACTACCACCTGGCAGGTCGGCGCAGAGAGCAGAGCTCATCACCCTGACTCAGGCCGTCCAGATGGCTGAAGGTAAGAAGCTAAATGTTTATACTGACAGCCGGTACGCTTTCGCTACAGCTCACATACATGGTGAAATTTATAGGAGAAGAGGACTACTCACCTCAGAAGGAAAAGAGATTAGAAACAAGGCAGAAATACTGGCTCTTCTTAGAGCTCTATTCCTACCCTAGAAGCTAAGTATCATACACTGTCTGGGACAACAAAGAGGTGACAGCCCTGTAGCAAGAGGTAACCACCTGGCTGACTCTATGGCCAAAGAAGCGGCACTAAGACAGACTGAATCAGGCCACGCCCTTGCCTTAGAGACCCACCCATCAAGGCAACAAGAACCCATAAAATATAGTTCAGAGGATCATGAGTTGGCAAAAAAAAATAGAGGCCACATGGGATCCAGAGGAGCAAACCTGGACAGTAGATGGTAAAACTGTCATGTCCACTTCCTACACCAAACATATGATCCGGTTCTTTCACTCTATGACACATTTAAGCAAGAAAAAAATGAAGACTCTTTTAGATACTGAAAATCAATTCGTCGTGCTCCTCAACCAGGACAAAGTACTCCAACAGGTAACTGTTATTTGCCCAGCTTTCACACAGGTAAATGCTGGAAAAACTCATTTGGTCCCAGGAGTGCACGCCAGAGGGCACCAGCCAGGAGTACACTGGGAAATAGACTTCACTGAGGTAAGACCTGGACTTTATGGTTACAGATACTTGCTAGTGTTTATAGACACCTTTTCAGGATGGGTAGAAGCTTTTCCAACGAAGCATGAAACCTCGAGTGTGGTGACTAAAAAACTGCTGGAAGAGATCTTCCCCAGGTACGGGATGCCCAAAGTCTTGGGCACCGACAACGGGCCGACCTTCATCTCCCAAGTAAGTCAGAAAGTGGACAGATTATTGGGGATTGATTGGAAGCTGCATTGTGCTTACCGGCCCCAAAGTTCAGGCCAGGTAGAGCGTATGAATAGAACAATTAAGGAGACTTTAACTAAATTAATGCTTGCAACTGGCTCTAGAGATTGGGTGCTCCTCCTTCCCTTAGCAATTTATAGAGCCCGGAACACCCCAGGACCCCATGGTTTAACCCCATTTGAGATACTATACGGAGCTCCCCCTCCTATTGTAAACTTCCTTGATCCTGATATTTCTGCTTTTGCTGACCGCTCCTCCCTCGAAGCCCACCTAAGGGCGCTCCAGATCATGCAGAAAGAAGTGTGGAAACCTCTGGCTGCAGCCTACCATGACCAGCTGGACTGACCTGTGACGCCATATCAGTTCCAGGTTGTAGACTCCGTCTGGGTCCGCAGACATCAGACTAAGAACCTCGAGCCCCAGTGGAAGGGGCCCTACACCATTCTCCTGACCACCCTGATGCCCTGAAGGTTGACAGCATCGCTGCCTTGGTCCATGCTTCTCACATTAAGCCAGCACACCTGGACTCCGACACTCAGGCAGATCCTGACGCAGTGCAGAGATGGAAGGCCCAACGCACACAGAATCCACTCAAGATAAGACTCATATGTACTTAGTCCTATTTCTGCTGTTCCAAGTTCCTCTGGGAGCCCCAGAGTCCCCCCACCAGGTGAAGCTACTAACGTGGCAGGTATTGTCCCAGACTGGAGAGGTTGTCTGGGAAATCTCCAAACAACGTGCGCTCTATACTTGGTGGCCCGACCTCACTCCCGACTTTTGCCATCTGGTGGCTGGGGTCGATGGGTACTGGGACATTTTTGAAGTGTCTTTACAAAACCTCAACCAAAGTATCCATCCCGGCCGCATGGACCTACCTGGCTGCAGGTCCCCCTCTAATTGCTGTAAGTTAGCTCAATTAGATTTCTATGTCTGCCCCAGAGACGGGAGGTCCCTTGGTAAAGCTAGAGAATGTGGGGGGGTGACTATTATTATTGTGCAGTTTGGGGATGCAAAACAACAGGGTCTGCCTATTAGAACCCAACTTCCTCTTGGGACTTGATTACAGTCCAGAGAGGGTACCCTAAAGAATATAGAGTAAAACAACATGGAAGGTGGGGGGAGAAAAAATGTGGGGAAGGGAGACTTGGAGGACAACAGCATAAGTATAAGGCAGGACTCTTGCTCCCGCTAAACGTCTCTTTCACCCCTGCTGGAAAGAAATTCACTGACTGGGGAACAGGCCGTATGTGGGGACTAAGAAGGTATGAATATGGAGATGACCGAGGGGTTCTGTTCCGAATCAGATTACGTATTCAAGAGATCCGAACCCTCCTGGTGTGCCCTAATCCCGCACTTTCTGACCAGAGGGCACCCAGCCCCCCCCAGTCAAAGGCCCCCAAACCAGCAGTCAGCAGTACCCTACCTCCTGCCACCTCCACAGCTATACAAGCCAGTGAGGCCCCAAGAATACCTGGAACAGGAGATAGACTTCTGAACTTGATCAAAGGAGCATATCAGGCACTCAACCACACCAGCCCCAAGAAGGCTAAAAATTGCTAGTTATGCTTAAATCCAACCCCACCTTACTATGAGGGCGTCGCCCTTACCAGCAATTTCACCAACCTCACAACCCCTGATGAGGCTTGCAAGAACTCAGACCATCGCCTGACCCTCTCCCAGGTCTCGGGGTCGGGATTATGCATAGGCACCCCACCACCTAAGACTAAGGCAATCCTCTGTGACACCACCACCAAGATCTGGACTGGATCCTATTATTTAGTTCCCCCCAACGGGACTTACCGGGCTTGTAGTAAAGGACTGACCCCGTGTGTGTCTGCTGCTGTCCTGGACCAGACGCGAGATTACTGTGTGCTGGTCCAGTTATGGCCTCGAATCACCTACCATACAGATGAGGTGGTCCTAAACTATCATGACTGGAGTGATCTCAAGACGAGGCAAAGGCAAGAACCAGTGACCCTTGTGACTCTGGCCATGTTACTGGGTGTCGGAGGAATAGCTGCAGGTATAGGAACCGGGACGACAGCCATAATTAAAACAGGTCAGTATGAATTCTTACACAATGCCATGAATGAAGACCTCAGGGCAGCTGAGCAAGCTATCCGGGACCTTAAAGACTCAGTCACCTCCCTCTCCAAAGTAGTGTTGCAGAACAGGAGAGGGCTAGACTTGTTGTTCCTAAAACAAAGAAGCCTCTGTGCGGCCCTTAAAGAAGAATGCTGTTTTTATGCTGACAAAACTGGGCTAGTAACTGAGACTTTAGATAAACTCAAAGAAAGGCTAGACAAAAGAAAACAAGAATTTGACTCCTGACAATCTTGGTATGAGGGCATTTGGAATAGGTCACCCTGGTTCACCACTTTAATGTCATCCTTGATGGGTCCCCTTGTTTTGCTTCTGTTAATACTGACTTTTGGGCTGTGCATTATTAATAGATTAACTCAGTTTGTTAAAGATAGATTGTCAGTTGTGTAAGCTATGGTACTTGCCCAACAGTATCAGGCAGTGAGGCAATATGATACAAACCTATGAGTAAAAGATTTTACTCATTGTCATAAAAAAAAATAGAGGGATGAAAGACTCTGGGTTCTAGGGTTTGACCCAGGCATTCAGTTTAGGTATCCAGTAGAGCAGGATGTTCCCCCCCCCTTTTTTCTCTTTTCTCGTATGTGGGAGCGAGTCTGGAAAACTTGCCTAAGACTTGTCCAGGCTTGCCCGGACATGCCCAGGGTCCCCCGCCCCCCCCCCCCCACAAGCACAAGCCTGCGAGCAGGCAGATAGTAAAAGGGTTGCTAAGGAACCATCAGATAACCAGAAGTACGTGGCCGGGACCGCATACCACAAGAAGCCTGTAGTCAGGGCCAAATGCTCAGAAAGCCCCCCTCCCAGCAAGCGACCATTTCCTCCCGCCATTCCTTCCCGCCACTAGGCCTTCATCCAATAAGTAAAAGTTGTTGTTTAAATGAGCAAATGATTTCCTTGTTTTCCCTATAACCACACCTTTTGCTTCTGTAAGTCTGCTTCCTGCTCTCCCCTATGCTATAAAAAGCCCCTGAACAAAGCCTCGGCGAGCCAGTCAGCTCTCCGAGTTACTGCCGCCCGAGGATATCTTTGTAACCTGATAAAATCCTCTTGCAGTTTGCATCTGAACTGTGGCTCGGCTCAGTCTTTGGGACTCGGGGTCTCCTTCTGAGGAAAGGTCCTCATTTGAGGGTCTTTCATGGACAAGTCTTTAGAGGAATAGTCACTAAAATTGGGCCATCACAGCCAGTCTCCTTGAAATTATTTTGGATGCAGAGCTCAGTGGGAACTGCAACAGAGGTGCTCTGAAATGCTGAATCATCTGGGCCCTCCATTTCCATTGGGGACTTTTCAGGGGTTCTTCTTCAATCAAACTTTATTTTCTTTAACTGGGGATGAATCCACAGCTTCTCATTTTCTGTAGAAATAAAAAGAAAATCTCTTCTCCAAAGTAGCACATCTTTTGATTTCAGTTTAAAAGTAAACTCATTTACAAAATATATGGGTTGATTTATTCCAATAGCATTTATAATCAAATGTCTTTCAACAGCTTTTACTACTTTATTTTCAGTCAAAAGACTTAAAGACAAGACAATGACATACAGTATTCAGACTCTCTGTAATTTCTTTTTTTATGTGACTTATTTATTTACTCTATTTCTTTTTTAATGACTTTATCCTTTTTCTTCTTAAGCCTATGCATATTTTATACACACTCCAAATCATGTAGAGTTTTTTCTGAATCTGTCTTTACAGTATATCTCTTATTTCTTATCTTTATCTGTTTCTCACCACACCTTTGCTTGGGTAGGGTGGCTGACTCCACTCAACTCCCTTTATTTCTATTTCCTCCATACCTTTAATTTGTCAAGGTGTAGCTAAGGATTAAAGGCTTGGCTAGGTGTCTGTCTGGCTCCACTCAGCTACTAGTCTAGCTGAAGTTTAGCTTTTTAGCTGAGGTACCAGTAGGACTCACAATTACCACTCTGGTGAATTTCAGGGTCCATATAATCACCAAGTAAAGCACTGCCACCTTCTGCTCATGAATTCCATTTAAGTATTTGGCAGCAGGGCCTCTTAAAAGACTCACAAATGTTTTTGCCCCTAAGGGTGAATCAGGAAGCTCATTTAGAAAAGCAAAGCCTCTGCTTGCCTCCAGCAAACAGAGCTAACCCATGAAAACACTGCCACTAAGAATCAATCTTTGACTCTGTTCCTTTTTTCGTCTTATTAACAGAAACCTTAAATCCTCTATATAAAGCTCCTTGCTTACATTTAGGCTCATAAACTGGCCTTGTTTCGCTTAAGTTGCTTGCAGCAAACATGCAATTTTGTAACTTAATCCCGTACACCACCATGTCTCTTTACCCTGCCCCACTTGAGAAATACAACTCAGAAGCTGCTTTTAGATTTGTTTCTGTGCTTTAAACAATTTTTAAACTTTCTATGGTTTTATGTGGGTTTATGACACCCACGTTGGGCTTCCATTTGTAGTATTAGGTTTCTGCCCCAGACTTCAGGGCCTAGTCCAGAGGTTTGTACCTGCTTTCAGCTCCCCCCACACTTCCTTCCCATCTGCTTTCAGTCAATGAGCAATTTTTTTAATTAAACTAATAGGTGGGACAGTTATTTACAATGTAATAACATAATCCCACTACAAACTTTTTTGTTTTGTGTTTGCTTTTTCTTTCAATAATTTGGTTAGGAAATCATGACATCACCATAGCCAACTGTGATGTCATAAACTAACAGTTTGGCTCCCTCACCCCTGTGGTGCAAGCTGCTTGGGTTTGCAGGATATAGCTTACACAGATGTAGTATTTTAAGGCACATGATTGTTGTCTGGCCAACAAACAATGGAAACTAAGCTAAGCATAGGCAAGCTAACATTGCCAGATGATGCTCATGTATAAGGCTTCCTCAAATTAAAAATAAAGAAATGTGACCCTAATGTTATATTTGTCATGAACCACACACGCAGTTTAGTTCTATAAACACAGATTTTTTTCCCCTAAAGAAATGGCTCAAATTAGAGCTAATTCAGCAGGAGAGTCTGCATTTCTGGTCTATTCAGTGTGTTTTAATGAACACCATTAGCTGGACTTATATTTCTCTTGGCTGCTAATAGGTTAATAATTATGCTTCAGTCTCCCAAAAATCACCTACCATCAGACACATTTTGTAAGGTTTAAAATTTATGTGTCAGGGGGCATAGAGAGATGGCTTAGTGGTTAAGAACACTGGCTGCTGTTCCAGAGATTCTGAGTTTAATTCCAAGGAATCATATGGTGGCTCATATCCATCAATAGTGGAACCTAATGCCCTCTTCTAGCATAAAGTTGATAGAGCACTCATAAACATAAAAAAATGTGTGACAGAGCAATCTGACTATATTAGTTCATTTATTACTTCTTTGAAATTAATGATTGCTATTCTTGTAGACATCTACTTTAAGGAGTTACTTTATAGAAATCTTTTATCTTTTCTTTTGTATTCTGGTTTTATTAGAAACAGATCAGTGGCTTCTACCACTAGAATTAGAATTTGAATCACTGACAGTACAATCATAAGCATCAATCATAAAACTACAATCTATTCTTGTCACCTTCATTATCTGAATGTGAATAAGGCCTATAAAGTTGAGATGCAGCTCTCACACTACAGAATAAGCATCTGGCTTAAAACATGAGAGGCAACAGAATGTAGTACTTAAGTATGTCCATTCAGAAGCCATATTGACTAGTTTTGTATTTCACAATTTGAACTAAGTGATTGTAGGTACTTGAATAATTTCTCTGTGGTTGATTCAGAGTAATGGTGACTTACATGGACAAATTTTAACATAGAAATGTTAAAAAATATTTGATGTATACTCTGCATGAAAACTTTCAACATTTTGTTTGTTGTTGCTATTATTTCATTTGGGGGAAACAATGAATTTATGTCTTTTAAATAGTTTTCATCTATCAGTAAGGTATTTGGGTGAATATATGTAATCCCAGAATATAATATAATGTGACGTCATATATAATGGTCTTTCTGAATATATGTATTAATGCATGTCAACTATTGTAAGAAAAAAGTTCTAGTCAATTGTATAGTTCTCAGCTGATATTATAAATATACCAATGCAGTTTAGTCCAAAACAGAGCTATTAATTCAAAGTCCATGGCATTTCAGCATTGGTAATGACAGATAGGATCTGCAATATCCCTCTAATAAAAGTAAGCTACAGGAACCAAAGTTAGGTGACTAGGTACTGCAATGACAGGTAGGAACATACATATTTTATTCTCAGCAGCATGACAAATAGATTGTATATGTGCTAAGGTTTTCTGTCAGTGACAGTAGTGTCTGTAAGACGTGGTATCCAATAAGAACTGGAGTAGAATCACTGCTCCTTTAAATACAAATAATATCCTTATAAAATAGTATCTGTAAAAGTGTGTTCTTAAAATATTTTATTCACGTGTTCTCACAGTCTTGTTTCTGGTTTCCTACTTCATATTTCTAATATCAACTAATCCAATATACTTTGGATTGTGATAGTTTCAGATGCCAAAACTTTTAAAATTCAATCTTCATGATATAAATCCTATTTTTATTTTATTTTAGCATCTTAAAAAAGGGAATAAAACCTTGTCTGCTGATCTGTCTGGAATGTTCACACAGTATGGCAGGGAAGAATGAAAGCCAGTTTTGTTTGACTTTCTATATTGTTGGTACATTGTGGAGAGTTAAAATTTACTGACAAGATCTTAAGCCTCTAAATATCTTGCCTTGTTAAACAATTTTTTCACATTATTTGTGTTTATCTTTATTTATCATGAATAGATGGATTTTAGAATACACGATATTATGATCAATTCATCCACAAGGTAGAATTTGTGGTATCTACCATATAGAAAGGAGAAAGTATTTGCAGATTTTAGAAAACACTAATAGTAAACTATATCCACTTATTTTATTATACATAAATAATAATAAATTAAAACTACAATTAAAATTATGTGAAAAATTAAATGAAAACACATAAGACCTGATGTGAGAGAAGTTAACGGATACTTCTTGAAAAATTTCATAAGTAAACAAAAGAGAGTAAGCTGAAGAATTTAGTGATTTTTATCTAGATAAGAAGATGGCCACCATGGCATGAAGACTGTAATACAGCAATGCCTGTTCATTTACATATGATCTATGTCAGCTTTGGTTGAACAAGCTTTATTGGAGAGTATAAGGTCACCATATCTGAAGTATTTACTATATAGATCCTCACAGAAAATATCTGCTAAGCATCAGACTAAATTAGTCTGAAGTTTAGATTTTGTACTTTTTTAAAAGGCCTCTGAATAACTTTGGTTTCATGTGTACAATATACTGTGAAACATGAATTGTGAATAAGTGGAAACAAGGGAAGAGGAGGTTGTACATTACATACACTATGTAAGTTCATATATTACATAAATTCATTCTGGGACTTAATGAAAGAAAAGCAACAAGAATAAAAAGAAAGAGATAGACTCAAGAGACACATAGAATGTTGATGACTAATTGAAATATGGCACAAGAAGCATCTCTAGTAACGAATAGATATTGGTGTAATAGTAGGTTTCTGGCCTTGTCTTTCCAGTCAAGCCCAGAAGTTTGGACCCACTCTCAGCCCCACTGCTGCTTAGGCCCAAATAATCACATAGATACTTGGATTAATTTTACACTGATTGACCTGGGGCCCAGGAGTATATCTTGCTAACTCTTTACCCTTAAACTAACCCATGATTCTTTCTATGTTCAGCCATGTGGCTCAGTAACTTTTCTCAGCAGAATTTCAACTTCTTTCCTCTGTGTCTCCTGGCATCTCTGCTCATTGGTGATTTTCTGGCATCTCCTCTCTGCTCTGCCTGTTCTCAGAGTTTTCTTAGTTTGGTAGCCTTGCCCATACTTCTTGTCTTCCTTTGACCAATCAGCAATTTTTTTAAACAAGTAGGCAGGACAATTATATACAATGTAACATCGTACTCCCACTACATATTGGAATTTGGAAATGAATATGTTCAAAGTTATTCAGATGAAGGGTTTATGAAGAATGGATTAGCATAAGCACTAACACTGAATTCCTTTTGTAACTCAATAAATTTAAGGAAATTTATGGCAAATATGTGGCAAAGAAAACCTCAGACATATGTGGAGAGCTATGTCCAAAGAAAAAATAGCACCAGGTTGAAAAAAAAATACTGGGAGGAATTTTATACATAGAGGAAATAGCAAGGAATTTGTGTGTGTGTGTGTGTGTGTGTGTGTGTGTGTGCACGCGCGTGCGCATGCATGCACATGCATGCGTGCCCACACACACGTATGCATGCATGCAACATGTTTGACATTTTGAGAATAGAGATCTTTATCAGCAAAAGCTTTGAACTGTGTTAACTGAATAAGAAAAGGTATAAAAGGGGGATAGGAGTCCATTGCAAATAACAGCAAGAAAGTACTTGACTACTCCAATCAGGATGGACTAAAGAGGGTGAAGCAGCTGCAGAAGTGGTACTGTCCAAATCCATTGCATTTAAAATGTTTGCTTTGAGAAAAAAAAAGAAAGAAAAAGGGGTATGGAAAAAAAACTGCTTGGTCAAGGTTTTATCTGGGAACTCAGTATTGGTAACTGAAACTCCAGAGTCTGTGGATCTTGCTTAAATAGGACTGTGCTTACTGTCATCTACAGAACTTTTAATCTTTCTGCTATGAACTAACTGTACTATTTCAAACTCCAGTTTTTTTATGTTGCAAAATATGAACAATAATTTTTATTTTGCAGACTTTTTTTTCCAAGTTTGATGAAGTAATGTCTGCAAAAACACCTAGCAGAATGCTTGTCTTACATAGAAATTAAAAAATGATGTGTTTCATAGGTGAGCACAGTAGCACATGTGCTGTTATCTCAGCTCAGGAGAAGCAAGAACAGGAAGATCAGAGGTTTTAGTCTACATAAGATGATGCCATAAAATATATAAGCATCTATGTGCATATATGCTATTTTCTTAAGAAACAATTTTAATATTCCTATGGGAGTAAGTGTAGATTGTATCATGTCGAAATGGTCAGTCTTGGGCAATTTAACAGTACCCAGGAACTATATCTCAGAAACACTTAGTTTAGAAAGCAACATAAGGAAAAGGATAAGAAGGAGAACTTTAGTCACCTTGTGTGATGGAATACAATTTGATAATCTAGAGATGAAAAAAGATTCAGCTTCAGCCAGGGTCAGCTCAGAATTCTTAGTCTGAGTAACTTTGTTTGGAATCATCTTTTCTTTCTGGCCTAGCCTGTGATTGCTAATTGCTCCTGAATTGCTCTGTGCACTTAGAAAGATATTCTTTCCCCCTTCACAAATCTGTGAACTGGCCTTCCATAAGAACATCTAACTACTTAGACTAACAAAGAAGCAGAAGGAAACATGATATTCATCCCTGAGTCTGTTTATAAATTATTCTTGGGCCATGAAAATAGCATAGTCATGAATTCATCATTTTAAGGAAATTCCTTTTGCTTGAAAATAGCGTATGTTTGGTTCCCAGGACTAAGCGTATAAATTTGTATAATTCCTTATTTGGAATTATCCTTCTGAGTTAAACTAGATCATAAAATCTGTAATGGGTCAGACCAAACATGAACAACATTACTACTATCCACCCTAAAAAACAAAAAAGGGGGGATTTGTACTGGGGCAGTAAATATCCTACTACAAAGTGATACAGGAATCTTAAACCTTTCTTAATTTTGATTCTTAATTTTGGATGGAGTTCAATGGCATACTAACAATCAAATCTATTTTATGTTTTATTGATGTAATTCTCTCTATTGTAAATGATTTCCATTTATAAGGTCCTGTTATGGTGAAAAGAACTTTTTATCCTGTCTTACCATCTGCTTTATAAAGAAGATAAATATGCAAAGCAGTGGTGCTGTAAAACTTGTCTGTGTGTGGTCTGGGGCCTGCTTAATGTAGACTCAGAGGACTTGGACTCAAGGTGCTTCCTCCCATCACCTCCAACAAGAGATCCCCACCTCTTCTTGCATAGGGTAATTTTAAGGCATACTGACTACTGCAGTTCTTCATCAATTTTAAATCTCTTTTTAATATATCCCATAACAGAGGAATGCAAATTCTCAGGTTTAACTATAAATGAAAAACTCCTGAATATTCAAAGCATTTCTGTAAGTTCTTGCACTCTTCTATGACCTATCATACAAAGTAATCTTGGTTAACATTGACAATGCTAGCAGAATCTTTAAGAATGAAAATGTAAATAAGACTAGAGATACAGATCTCAGTTTTCCTCAATGTATTTGAATGCACACATTTTCAACTACGGAGATAAAAGTCCTGGTTTTCCTGGATGTGTTTATATGCACATACTCTCTAGAACAAGGAGCTTGGTCTACGAACAAAAAAGGAACATTGAAGCATGGTAGCATAAACTCAAATGCTAAATGATTCTTAAAAATAATCACAACTCATGACATTGAAGGAAGAAAAGATAAATTCATCTTTCAAAACTGGCTGCCTAACATCTGTCTGCTGACTGGAAAGAAAAGACACAAGTGAAGGGAAGTATATTTAGTGTACTTTCAAATGACTCACAGAGAGCACACAGGTTGTGAAGTTTTATTGCTGGGACCTGGCTGTATTCTCATTAACAGAACACAGTCTGCAGTCTTCTAGCTTACAAAGCTATGTGGAGGACCAGTCAGATAGCCCAAGGTAATCAAGGGACTAAGCTTCTTCTTTTGAAGTCTTTTTGATTGTAGCAAGTTAACAGCTAAATATGAAATGTTATAAGGAGAATATTTTAGATGCTTCCAATTAAGATTTTTAGAAATTTAATGTCCAAACACTCAGTTGCCTATAAAGTGAGCTGGCAAAATTGGGAAAATCTGTTGTTGGTTTCTTTGAAGTTCATTTTGTTTTCTTGTGCATCTCAGAAGTGAATTAATTAGACAACTAGCTGGTAATTATACTTTTAAAGGCAACATAATTTGAACCTAAACAATTTTTTATTGGACAACATTCTTTCAAAATAGCAGGATGGAATTATATTATCTTCAAACTCCCTAAATACATCACCACACCACTCTCTTTACAAATACACACCCTCACATAATTCAAATAAACTTACTTCGAATACCCTGCATGTCAATCCTTGAAATTCCTTGTCATTCAATCTACCCATAACACATGTTCATGTCTCCCCATCCTAAAAAGCTTTGGAGAAGAAAGGGTAAAAGCTGCATTTTAATGAGTCCAAGTAGGCACAAGAATTATAAAATCAGATTCCAGGAAATCAATAAAGTAGTATAGTAAATGAGAATGAATGGGCTCCATTTGGTGAAAAATTACACTGAACAGAGAGTTTTCACTTTGTATTCAATTTAGATTCTTAAGTGTGAACATGATCTCCACGTGGGAGCTTGTGACACATTTTCAACAAGAATGATCAAATGAGTACTGAATCTGACCAATTAAATATGAGTCTGTAAAGGAATGTTAATTTGTGTGTGTGTGTGTGTGTGTGTGTGTGTGTGTGTGTGTGTGTTTAAGAAGAAGGCAAAAAGTCCACCAACATTCTGGCATTGCTTTTACTGTAAATGCTTTGTAGTTTATTATGCAAATGAAATACAAGGCAAATGTTAGATTAGAGACATGAGGTCACCACACACATACATCATATGACCAGGAATGCGTGCCTTTTCTCCCAGGCATCTTCTACTTTTCTCCTGCTGCGTCTTATCATGCTTTCCAAGTTAGAAATCTCTCACTTTCTGTAGGTTTGCACTTCATAGATTATGTTTTATCTGTCTAACACAAACCTGGGCATATCACAGCTCTTATAAACTGCCACATCCTCATCAGTTGGAGAGAAAAGAGAAGGAAAGCCAGCTGTTTAGAGCCCAAGGCAGCATCAGGGAGATGCAATGATTCCCTGACTCCTCAGGAGTCAGATGCCTGGAACACAGATACATGAAACAAAAGCAAACAAAGAAAGAGGTAGGCGATGGAAAGGCTTTCATTATCTCTCTGGGCAAAGGAACAACAACAATCTTTCCTATTCTAAAGGCTATGTACCTTTTCAACTGCACTTCACATTGCAATGAATTATGAGGAAAGAAAACAAAAATGTATTTAATAGAATGTCAGTTGAAAGCTAACTTTCATCCTGCAAGCTACTAGGGCCCAGGCTGTTTTCACTGTTGGCTGGTTGACTGTCATTATCTGAAGGTCTCCTGGGAGTGAGAGACTTCTGTGAGCCCTAGGCTTACTTTTATGTTCCCTGTGAGTGTAGGCTTTGTTAGTGTGATCCATCAAGCAAAGGAGGGGTTGTCACTGGACTCCTAAATTGAGGATCTGACTATAAGTACATAAAATCCTATTGACGTGAGAAGCATGGTTGCAGAAACTGAGGAATCCCAGTGTGTTCAAATACATTGAGTCGTGAGCTTTTGCTAACTCTGAAATGACATAGAACAGCTAGAGACAATCAAACCTGACCTCTTCTCTGACTGCAAAGGGCTCTTATCTGGGGAGATCCTCCCTCCAGGCTAACTTGAAGGAACCCCACGCCAGGAAGTCAGTTTACCACTGTTGCCAAGAATAGCCAAAACAATCAAGCACTATGGCTCCTCTTGGAAGCATAAGTGCAATTGGAGAGCCTTGGATGATTTATTAACTTGAGTACAATAAAAATTCTGAGTTCACCTCTGGGTTTTGAAAACCCACCAGTCCCTGAGTTCGATAACCCACCAATCCCTGACCACAAAATCCTATCAATTCCTGAGCTTAAAACCACATCAATCCCTGGGTTTATCCCAAATTTAGGACTTGAAATTTCACCAATCTCCACTTTGGAACTCTCTATTCTGGAAAAACTATGTCTCCAAGAGACCCTATATAATGCTATATAACCCTATATAACCCAGACTCAGTTCTTTGCTGCTTCTTGACCAAGCAGAGACAGCTACAATGCAGGAATTCCAGCAGGGTGGAGAATGCCAAACAGGGCTTTGGCAAGCCTGGCTCTTCTGCTAATTCCTCTTCCTTACTAAAAAAAGCATTAGATTATTCCCCAAACTAGACACCAATGTCCACTCCTTCCCTCTGTGACTGACTATCCAGCAATATTGACATCTACCAATCAAAAGCTCCCTTTTGGCTACCTTTATTAATCCACCCAATAAAAATTAATTTAATTAATTAATTAAACACCTTATCCTTTTACCTTTATAAACTGCCATTTGCCTAAGGGCTATATCTGTCTCCCATTGAGAACAAGTATTCTTTCCTCATCTTCTTTGTTCCTTTCCCTAGTCCTCCATCTCCTGTTCTTTGTCTGTCTGGGACAAATAAAACTTCTTTGTGCTGAGAACTTGGTCTTGGCAAGTCCTGTACCAATATGGATCTTTTCACACCCTCTGGTGTCCTTCCCAATAAATCTCTAATGTTAGATTTGTGGTATAGTGTGACCTTGTTGTATTCCTTTCCTCCCTACTGCCAAGATACGATTCCCATTTTGAGCTGCTACACTTATATTGTGAAATCCTTTCTTCTCAGAGCTGCACCATTTTCACTGCACCTTCGCCTCAGAGCTATAATACTTATACTTGCTAATATACTCACTGAGTAACAGTGAGGGTCAGAAGTTGTGGAATTAATCTCAGAAGAGAAAGGTCCTTTTCGGAAAGTGTGAGATGCTTTTGATTTTCTTCCTTAGGTTCTTCTGTGATTCACTGTATTTCTCTGATTTGGATAAATACTGGATCTCCAGAGCAGATCTGTAAAAGAAATTAAAACTGAGGTGGCATCTGCAAACAGAAATTTGAGGTGTTTATTAAAATGTGGAAATAACTAGTCAAAGTATGTAAACTTAAGATTGATTTAATAGAAGGTAACTCATTCCTAGCTGCTGAAATAAGAGCACAAATTCACTGTTTCTTTTCCTATCATTTCTTATCTCTCTTTTTAAATAAAAAATTGTATCTTGCTTTATAAAGACAACATGAATTTACTAACAACTGGTATAACAACTTCTTCCAAGGTTGAAACGTTTCATCCTGCAGGAAGCTCCTCAAAATAACCCCAGGAAGTCCCTGAAATGAAACAGATTCACTATGCTCCTTCTTGCCAAAGTAAATAATAAAAGCTGAGAGCCTCTCTCAAAGCAATGGAGCTGAGCTACAAAAAAGACCCAGACTAAAGCCTGTAAGCAGAAATGAAAAAAAAAAAATTCAGAGGGAAAGCTGAACACAAAGTAAATATATGTGTAGCAATCTTATTTGCATTACCACCCTTGATAAGTTATGCTTATGATTTTTATCCTCTTTATAGTTATTGTTAACTTTTCAGCATTTTAAATTCATTTTACTGTTTTTTTGATAAATACAAAATAAATAAAGAAAAAAAAGGTGAGATTAGTAAACTCACAAAATGGTTCCGTCTCAAAGGGCTAATGATGTGGCATTAAGCGGCTTTCTGTTATGTCAGTCAATGTTGATTTAAAAAATAATTCTTAACATATTTAAGTTCTCAAACACCATTTGTTTTGATAATCTTAGAATTGCCATATAAATAGATAACAGCTATTCAGGGCTATATGTCCTAAAAATCCATACTTTTGCTACTTATAACATACTCCTGACTTTGCATCTCAACATGTAACTATGTGATAATAATCACTGGTTTCATTAAAACTTGAAGCAATCACATATCTGGGACTGAGGTGTCAACAATTATCATTCAATATTCTTGCTTTCAATTTTAATATACTTGTCTTCAATTTCTATATTTTGGACAAATTTTTGTTGTTAAACCCCCTTGATTTGACTGTTCATTGTTCTCTATATAAATAATTCTTTGAGTTATAAAAATAAAATTGTTTGATTTTTGCTTTTTTTTTTAAAAAAAAAAAAAAAAAAAAAAAGAAGCAGAAATGAGCCAAGCTCTCTGGGCTGAGTCACTTGAAAAGGACACTCTCCAAACGATTGAATGAGAAGGCCAGGCAAATACCATGACAGGGTCTTAATAATTATGTTAAAACCTAGGCATTAGTTCCTGCCTCTAGAAACAGGATAAACAGTTTCTGGAGGAACCATGAATAATGTACAATCAATCTGCAACACCCTTCACAGCAAGGATGAGGGTAACTGCATATACTAGGCCTGAGCCAGCTCCCACACTATCTCAAGGCAATAATCAAGTAAGGACAGAGCCTGTTCAGACTTGCTCTAAATGGAGAAACTATAGTCTTAGCCAACCCCTGCTAGCCCTATTAACCAGGAACATACCACTCCCGTAAGCCAATCATAGATAGAATAAGCTAACTGCCTTAAGATTTCTTTAGATATGCATAAAAGAGCTTCTCTCAGGGCTGCCATTTTGCCTTTGTTAGACATGCAGCCCCAGCATGCTGGAACATAAGAGCTTTGTGTCAGACATGCTAGAAATCTTTGTGGGACTTCTCTAGGACTGTAACATTGAACTGCCTGCAGTCTGTCCCCTGTGTTACAGGTTTACAGCTTTTGTGAGCTGTCACATAATGTCACAGTCAGAATGACTCAAATCAAAGTCACTGATGACAGCTTATGCTGTATAGGTTGTGGAGCAGGGGAAACATATATTTGCTGCTTTTGGGAGTGTAAACTTCTACAGCCACTTTTGGAAATCAACATGGATGTTTCTCAGAAAATTGACAATTAATCTACCTTAAAATCCAGCTATACTGATTTTGAGCATATGCCCAAAAGGTGTTCAATCATTCCACATGGTCACTTGTTCAACTATGTTCATAATAGCATTATTTATAATAGCCAGAAACTTGAAAAAACCTAGCTGCCCCTAAACTGAAGAATGAATAAAGAAAATGTGCTACATTTACCCAATGGAGTATTACTCAGATGTTAAAAAAAAAAAAAACAAAACCAATGACACCAGGAAATTTGAAGGCAAATGGGTGTAACTAGAAAAAAATTATTCTGAATGAGATGACCCAGACTGATAAAGACAAATGCTATAGGCTCACTTATAAATACATATTAGCTGTAAAGAATAACAAAGCTATAATTCACAGCCCCAGAGAGAGTAGATAATAAGGAGTGCTCAAAGGGGGAATGGAGATATATAGATTTCCATAGGTAGGGGAAATAGAAGAGATCTCCTGGGTAAACTGGGGCTGGAAAGGATGTGGACATGAGGGATTGGGTTATGATGGAAAATGGAGGGAGAAAGTAATCAAAAATATATCTTAATGGGGGGCATTGTGGTCAGGTAGAAACCTGGTGCAAGAGATACTCCCACAAACCTACAAAAACAATCCCAGCTAAGACTCCTAGCAATAGTAGATAGATAGCCTGAACTGGCAATCTCCTATAGTCAGATTGGGTAAGTACACTGATTGTCATCAGAGAGCCTTCATAGAGTGACTGATGAAAACAGATGCAGAGATTCCCAACCAAGCACTAAACTGAGAGAATTCTGTTTGAAGAGAGGGCAGAAGGATTGTACAAGCTAGAAGAGTTAGGTCACCACAAGGGAACGCACAGAAACAACTAATCTGAACTCATACCCGGAGAGCCACCAGCTCTGGAAGCCAGAAGAGACTGGCCACCTCTGTAAAGAAGTAGGATCTAAACATGCAAAGAGTTAGAAAAAAATAACAAACAAAAACATGTTCATCTTCCCATACTTCCACTCTGAGACACAAATTTCGGTTCTTTGTAATCTCCTTAATTTTGGTATTTTGTTAAAACAGCTTGAATGACATCTTACTTAGGGTTTATATTGCTGTGAAGAGACACCATGACCACACAAGTCTTATAAAAAAAACATATTTATTTGGATATCTTACATTTTTTGAGGTTCAGTTCATTATCATCATGGTGTGATATGATGGTGTGCAGGCAGACACGGTGCTGAAGAAGGAGCGAAGAGTACTACATCTTGACCTCCAGGTAACAGGAAGTTGTTTGAGTGTCACACCAAGCAAACCTTGGGCAAAGGAAACCTCAAAGCCTATGACCACAGTAACACACTTCCTTCAACAAGGTCACACCTACACCAACAAACCACACCTCCTAATAGTGCCACTCCTTATGGGTTTAGGGGCTGATTACATTCAAACTACCACAAGTGACATACATGTCTATTTCATTCTATTAATTATTAACATTGTATTAATTAGTAATTATTTTATAATCCTAATGATTATTTTATTCAGATATACACTATACACAGTCTGAAAGATTTAAAAAGTAGATACTTAGCTAGAATCTAGAGAAGAGAAAAAAGGAGGAAGAGACAGGTGGAGGCAGAGAAACCAAACATAATAGTATCAAAAGCAAATAACAGCAACAAAAAAATCACCTTAACTTCTGAGGAGGTGACTCTAAATCTATTTTTTTTTTTGCCTTACCTTGTTCAAACATAAAAGCATCACTAAATAGCCTAGAAAGAGTAATGGTTACATGATTGCAGGCATGCATGCATGTGCGTGTGCATGTGCGTGTGTGTGTGCATGCATTTAGAGACAAGGTCTTGTTATATATCCCAGGACACCCTAAAATTCAATGTATGTTGCATTGACTGTGAACTGACCACCTTCCCTCAGACTACCCAATGCTGAGATCACAAAATATTTATAATCACATCCACTTTTTGCTGTTACTTTTCACTGATAATATCTTTATGTAAGGTAGGTGGTTGACTAGATACTGTCTGCAGATGTACTTGGTCTTGCATGACTGAAGCATCATTTTTTCTAGCATATGTAAATGGTCAATACTATGGGTTTAATCTCCAGTATCAGTGTAGAAAAAAGCATAATAGGGTGAGCATGATCTCTTATTACTTAAAATGACTCAAAGGCTTAACATGTCTTCATTTTGCTTTTAGCAACCTATGACTTCTGAGTTGAAAAAGTAATTAAATAATTTTATTAGCCTGCAATTATATTTGCTTGGTAAAGCCTCTTTTATCCTCTTGAGTTTTTTCAGTTATAATTGTATAAAACTGAACCCTGTTGAATTTATGTAATTATCACATCACTACTTTATTATGTACTTATTTATAAGCATTTTATATCTAGTACTCTTTATGTGAGAGTCTTTTTTTATATAACACACAAGAGCTTATAGCTAGAAAACAAAAATATTATTTATTTCTAACTGAAACTTTTCTGTGAACAAACTCAACTCAATAAATGTTGCAATTTGAATTTGAATGTTATATGTCCCACAAAATCACACGTATAAAAACGTGGTCGTTTGAATGACACATTGGGAGGGGATGGGCCATTTAAGAGGTTGAAATTCATGAGAGATTTTATGGTTATTGAGATGTGTTCTTGAAGAGGTTTGTTGCATCCTGTTCCATACACCACATCCATTTTGCCTTTTTTTCTTTCATGATGTCCTGCCTGTATCTTGACAAAAATCTAATAGAAATAAGGTCAGTCAGTCTTTCAAGAACTTGGATATCTAAATAATAAGACAAAATAAGCCTTTTCTCTAGTTAACTTTCTCAGATATTTTGCTATACTCTCACAAAGTGCAGCAACTCCTGATGAATCTGTAACAGGATGCAAGATCCAGCAACAGGACTAACTACAGCCGTCTGATTGTTTGCTGAGTCCGAAGAAATTTATCTTTGTTCAAAGTCCTCTCTTTAGCACAGGAAAAATTACACTGCACAGGTGGTTTGAATCTGTCATTTTGACTTTGCTAACTTCCTGCTCCTCAGAAGTCATCTGTGGCTTACCATGCTTTGATCGAGGTTCAAGCAAAGGGTTTCCTGCTTCCCTGGATTCTGTTGGCTGAAATAAGAATTTTGTTAAGGTAGGATTTGACAGCCAAGCAATACTTTAAAACTTCCCCTGAAGTTTGAAAAATTATTCTGGTGGGAAATTTTTCTTGACCTTAGCTCTATCATATTACTTGTGAGAATGAGTAGACAAAAGAAGAAAATGCAACTTCACTTAGCAAGAGAACCAGGGAATTGAGTGGTAAACCAAAACATTTTTGTTCTTCAAACTTTTGTAACAAAAACATATACTGTCATTATTATTTTATAAAAGACTAGTAGTTTTTTTGAAAGGAAAAAGATATTCTGAAAGATAATAGACCTTTGTTCTACCAGCAGAACAATGGTGAGCAGATATTCCCTACAATGGGCTTTCTTTGCCTTTATGAAGTCCTAACTGTGGCTACATTCTGCTGCAAGGATTTATAAGAATGTTGAAACATGTAATACCACTGATAACAGATGGAGGATACTTAAAATTGAGAAAGAAGCTTTCCTCAATATAGTTATGAATGTTGGATGGCTTTTATAACCCACTTGAATGTTACTTAGAAGTATAGATGTAAATTTTTGTTTATTTTTTGTAGATGTGTGTTCTATCTGCATGTTGATGGTATGTAAAATAAATTTAAAAATTAAAAAATGTACAGATGTATATTTCAGTAATTAGAAGGGCTCAGTTCTTGATTGCTTTTTTATATCTAAATAGTATAAATTATCACATTGGTGGACTGATTAACCCTTGGACATCTAGGATTGTTGTTACTGTTTTGAGACAAAGTCTTACTCTGAAGCCTTACCTATCTATCTTCAAACTAGTCTCCAGCCTCAAACCCTAGCATTAAGGCTGCTTTTGTTTCAAGTGAATGATACAATTGGTTTTGTCTTAATTTCTCAGTATTTGTTTATGAGAAGCCAATGAGTTGCTGTGATCTGTGAAAGGCATGTTATTTTTTTTAAATAGTGTGAAAATAAATGTGTTTCTACAAGGAAGGATAAGCTAACAAATAGGACAAAAAGGTTCTTCAATGACTGTGTCAAGAGTAGTTTAAGCAATTTTTATTTTAATTTGACATACAATTGCATATGTTTTAGGCTGATCTGGAACTCTCTATGAATCCAATAATAACCTTAAAGTTCTGATTGTTAGGACTTCAAAGACAAAGCTAATCCCTTCTCCTCATTTCACTTCTTGCTTTATTTCTGTTGGGTTTCTAAAAAAATGTTCTTATTTTTAATTTAAAGCTTATTACAATTATTTATTTGTATGTGGGATGGACCGGGATTGCCTGTTTACCACAGTGACAATATGGATTCACTCGCAAATTGGCTGTCCTTGCCTTCCATGTGGATCCCAGGAGATGAACTAAGGTTGCTAGGCCCAATGGAAAGCCTCCACCCTTTTGTGCCATCTCACCAGTGTAGTTACCTCAGCTCTACTGAGAACTTCTGCTTTTGTTTGTTTGCTTTTGCTTTTGTTTTCTGAGACAGGATTTCTCTCTGTTACCCTGACTGTCATGAAACTCACTGTGTAGACCAGGCTGGCCTGGAACTCATAGAGATTTGTCTACCTCTGCCTCTGCCTCCCATCTGCTGAGATGAAAGGCATACAACACCACTGCATGGCTGAGAACTACTTTCAAAAATAAATTTTTTAGAATTTATTATTATTATTATTTTAAAAGATTTATTTATTATGTATACAGCATACAGAAGAGAGTACCAGATGTCATTATAGATGGTTGTGAGCCATCATGTGGCTGGGAATTGAACTCAGGACCTCCAGAAGAATAGTCAGTGCTCTTAACCTCTGAGCCATCTCTCCAGCCCAGAATTTATTATTTTTGAAAATGAAAAAAATTGAGTTCTACCTAGACGAATCTTAGCAAATATCGTATCATTTTATCCTCATAATTATTTATATAAACATGGTAAATATTTTGCAATATGTGATAGAATGTTTTAAAAGAATGATAATTTTTAAATCATAAAATAATCTCTCTAGCATAGGTTTGTTAATCTTTAAAGATTATTTTCTTACCTGCAAGTCTATGTGAATGTAATGAGCTCATTTGTGTGTGTGTGTGTGTGTGTGTGTGTGTGTGTGCAGGGCAGTCCAGAAGAGAGTATCAGGTGTCTTCTCCTTCTCTTTCACTTTCCATCTACTCCTTTGAGGTAGAGTCTTCAATAAAACCTAGGGTTTGCTATTATGCAGGAACTGCTACATTCTGGTGAGCCACGTCTCAAGCCCTATTTCATTAATTTTTCCTCTCTGTGAATTTGGAGTTTTGAGACAATTCAGCTGATACTATGGTAAGAATTAACCTTGAGCAATCTAGGATTGAAGCATTCATAAGTAATGTAATAAGCAAGATAAAAGCAAAGAGATTCATACAATTGCCTCAAGAAGATTTATAATATGTCAAAATCTATCCATTTACAAAGTCATAATCTAAAGAAAAAAAAATGATATCCTATAATCTGATATGATACAGGCAAATGGATGGATTTGGAGAATATTCTCCTGAGTGAGGTATCACAAACCCAGAAAGATAAGCACGTAATGTACTCACACATTAGTGAACTCTAAACACAAAGCAAAGAACACCCAAGCTGCAAACCACTATGACTGAACAGTCTAGGATTTGAAGCACCTGGGACCAGCAACTTGGAGCCCATTCCCTCCAGAGAAACACCTGACCAAGTCTTCATTTTAGGATGAGGAAATCGGACTTACCTGGAGTGGATGCTGAGGAGATGGGAAGAAGAGAGCTTGGCCTGGAGGTTTCGGGTGGGAGAAGGGAGTTTGAACATGGGGATACATGGATAGAAAGACTTTATTCTATAAAAACAGAAATAAAATAATTACACAGTTTTCTGGTCCCATTAAACAACTAGTGTTTGGTGGTATGCTACTGCCATGATTCTTGTTCCCATGATTACTTAACAATAATAAAAAAATACTCTCATGATATATTCTATCATTTTAACCCAATTTTAATGTATCCTTGTTGTACGAGGTTTCTGTCCCCATCCATATAGGCCAGAGGTCCAACCTGCCCTCGACAGTATTCTCCCCCATAAATGACTCAAATGCTTATATTAATTTCCATCCTGTTTGGCCTATGTCTCAGGCACATTACTAACTAGCTCTTTCATCTTAATTCAACCCATTTCCACTAATCTATCTGGCCATGGGGCTATGGCCGTGACTCACATGGGCCTCTTACATGTTTCTTCTTTGGCAGCTGGATAGGATCTGTCTTAACTCTGCCCTCCTCTACCTGTCTCTAATTTCTTGCCTACTGCTATGGTGCTCGCCACAGGCCAAAACAATTCCTTTATTTACAGAATGATTTTCACAGCATATAGAAAAACATTCCCACCACATATCCTCTGTGAATTATTTTAATTAACTAGGTAGAACTTTTTGCTAAGTATTTTCAAAGCTTGTTACACAAGAAAATCTTCATACATTTAGAGAATTATTGTAGCATGTAGAAATAGAAGTAAAAGGCCAAGCTGGCTTTGGCCAATTATATTCTATTAAGTACAGAGCTAAATCCCCTGAGAACAACATTTAGATACAGTCATACAGTTTTTCTTGGAAACTTTTGCAGACAGGAGAGGCTCAAAAATGCAAAATCAACTTCTTTAAAGGCATTTCTACAATCTTAACAAAGTGACAACCATTTTAAACAGCTTTGACAATAAAGCTGGCATTGAAGTAGTGTTTATATAGCTCAGGCACTGGCTCCACCGACCATACTAATCAATCTGTCCCCAGGATATGATCCTCGATGTGAAATAGAACAAGCCAGTGACTGTGCTCCTGACACTCTTCAGAGTACCATCACATTTGTTTATTTACAGTTTTCTTCCATAAAGGATGTGAATAGGCCTACAAATCTCAAAATAAATAGTCAGTGTGCCAATATGATGGAAGTATGGGTTACAACTTCAAAGCCAATGTGTAGGGGGGTGCATACAGATTTGTGGAACTTCTATTTGGGTCTACGTTGCCTGAGAGAAGAGGAGAGGAAGAGTGAAAAAGGAAAGGGGAGAGAGAGGAGGGAGAGAGAATCAAAGGATCAGGAGGAGGAGGAGGAGGAGGAAGAAAACGCAGTGAAGAAGAGGAGGGAAAGGGGAGTGGTACAGAGAAAGAAAGAGAACACATTTTCTTGTTTAATCAATTTATCTTGAGAATTAGAATTAGCTAGTCATTCAGAATTAAGGACACTCTTGTAAGACTTGCATAAGAAAATACACATGCAGTAATCTGTGAGTTTCTGGAAACATCAAGTCTTGTACAATGAACTGTAGTATTTATCAATAAGGTGGATGGTTGATGGTGAAGGCAGTTTTACAGTGGTCCACTGAAGCATTTTGGTTGATCTGGTTCACCAATGTATCCAAAGGGACATCCTCAAATCTCATTTAATTATCCAGAAGTCTCTTTACTATCCAGAGATTATTCAAATGTTGGTATTTGATAGGTTATGATCTGTAGGTGTCTTCCTGAAATACAGTTAGTATGAGACGATGATTGGTAAAAAAGTGAATATTGTCTATAGACAGTAAATATTGATAATAGGTAGTAAAATACCAATTTTTTGGCTATATCCCTTAACTTAAAATGAATGGACCATAAAATTAGCAAGTTATATTATTTCAATAAGTCATTCTATATAGTGCTTTTAAACCTATATATTTATTGTTACCTGCATTTCAAAGCTTTGTAAAATTCTGAGAATTAGTAAAGAGCCTTCTGAATTATGATTCTCTGTGACTGCCATATGATTTGCAGGGCACAGTTTTGTTGCTTAAGCTTTAATAGTTACTGAAATTCTTTAAGTTTCTACATTAAATGGCAGAAAATTTAGTTTCAGAGAAATTTACCTTTTATCATCTCAAAACTTTGAAAGGACAATTAATTATTTAGAACCATGATATTTAGTTATCAGTGGATAAAAATGTAGGAGCCAATTTCCCTACTGCTGTTTATTTCATAGGGATTAATTAAAAATAAATCTTGACTTTGCTTTTTATTATTGTTTATATACACTATCTTCTATGATTAATTATTTCTGCATGTTTCAGTAACATTTCTTTATAACCAATACCAAACTATTACTAAAATAATAAGACTGTAAGTTACAGGGACTGCACATGATGGTGAAGAGATTGAAAAATGAGTGTTTTGGATATTTGGGGGTTCAGAGATTTGCCTTTATCCTTATGAGTATAGTACAAGTACTCTGATGAGTATATTCAGTGACTGGTTTGAGTGATTTTCTAATGAACAGCTGGGTACCATCTTACGCCATATAATTGATTGATCCTGTAACATTTGATATAGTATAGGCAATTTAATAGACTTGACAATGGCCTGTTACCTGTGTCTTTTGTAGCGAAAAGCAATAGCATGGATTTTGAATATCCTGCAAGGAAATTTGTATTAGAAGTCTTCCCCAGGTTTGCAGATGGGAAGTGGTGGAAACTTCACAGAGATTGGACTTAGTTGTAAAATCTCCAAGTCTGTGCTCTTCGAGGAAGCATTTCTACTTTTTCTCTTTGTTTTACTCTCAGGCCGTCCTAAGGTGAACATACAAAAGTCAAGGTTGTGGTGAACATGATATGTAATATACCTTGAACTGGTGATCTTAAGTAGAGTGGTTAAAAACATCCTTTATCAAATTAAATTTTAAAAGATGAAAAACAATTATAATTGGGGCTGAATATGATTGTAGAATTTATATAGCTTAATAATTACTGGTGATGCTGTATTTTAGCTTTAGGTGACGAGAAACCAATGCTCATCACTAGCCATGGTGCAGACACCTATGTTTTGAGGGCTTTCTTCTACAAAAGAATCTTGAAGTGTGTGCCGTTTCCAAAGGAAGACCAAATAATGTCCTTAACACCAATAAGACCTACTTTTAAAATTGAGCAGTTTTAGCATATATTTATTTGATTTTATTTATAAAATAAAGTCATTTTTATCCATGTATCTCCTTATTCCCCCACCCTTCACCCTCCCAACCACTCCCAGTCAGACATCAGTCTCCCCCCATCCTCTCCCCACAAAGGGCAACATATCCCTCCAGATCAGCTTGGAGTGAATGATGAAGATGTATTTTTAATAAAGAAATGCATTTTAAAGAAGTCTGTTGTTGTTTTTAAAAAGTGTATTTTGGGAAATTTTACTGGTATGATCTTTGTCTCAATTTGATTAAATTCTACAAGATCCTATGTATTTGAACCCATAAGACACAATATAGTAGACAACTGCAGAGTCAATCACCAAACTGAAAAAAGAAAATTGCAGCCAACTCGGGAATTTATAATAAAGCAAATTCTGAACTAAATATGTTTGGAATGCCATTATAATTGGATTCATTTAATTATGAAATTTGGATTAATAAA
The DNA here is from genome assembly GCA_004025045.1 of Sigmodon hispidus. Classification (NCBI taxonomy): domain Eukaryota; kingdom Metazoa; phylum Chordata; class Mammalia; order Rodentia; family Cricetidae; genus Sigmodon; species Sigmodon hispidus. The sequence goes on from PVIH01004596.1 coordinate 98,671, forward strand.
CCATGAATAATCCTCTTAGATTTTAGAATCTATTATCTAATTCATTACTATTTTTAGAAGTTTTTTATTAAACCTAATTTACAATGATGAAAAGCTTTATAAATAAGAACAGAATCATACATATTAATGAGCTACTCTGTAATGTTTTGATATATAAAAATATATTTTACAATGTCTAAATCTGGCAAACACGTATCACCTCAAACATCACCAATTTGTTACATTGAAAACATTCAAAATCTTTTCTTCTAGCTAGGTGGAATGGATAGAAATCAATGTTCACCACACTGGCACTCCCATGAAATTACAGTGCAAATCTTCCTCCAAAGACTCAGTATATTTTTAAGATACTAAATCTAAATTATATTTCTCAAAATTTGAATCTGAGAACAAATGATTATGGAAATACAGAGGAATGTTGGCAAATCTAATTGATCTTTGTCAGTAGAGAGTTCAATATTCACCTTATTAATGGGTAGTTTCAAAATGGAATCTATTCTCTCTTCAACTGAAAAATTCTGCTGTACTTTAATTGGGACAAAAATCTAAGGTGGTAGAGAATTAAACCAAGTAAATGATAATGAACACTTGAAGAGCAGACATGGTTTATGAGGATCACAGACAAAGGAGGGTTGGGCTGGGCTGGTTCTCTCACCAGCCTTCCCATTGACATAGGGAGTGTTTGCCAGTGGCCTCTGTAATGATGGAGGGAGCACATTCCTTCTAAAATCTCTCCAATGAGGTCTGGAGCACTGTCATCCTCTTAGTTAAACCTCAAGGGCCTGAGAAACTCTCAATTTTCAGGTAGCTTCCAGTAGTAGTTTGTTCATTGAGTTATTTCAGTAGTGTTCCAAAGGGATTTCAGATGGGTGAACTCTGATAGCATTAGAAGACTTAATTTAAATTTTCTTCTGTATAAAACACAATGAAATTTACAATTAAACTTCAAGCTTTTGTAGGAGATTGAAAGAAAATGGCCCCATAGGCTTAAAGGGAGTGGCATTATTAGGAGGTGTGGCTTTGTTAGAGTAGGTGTGGTCTTGTTGAAAGAAGTGGATCACTGGGGGTGTGTTTGATGTCTCTGAAGCTCAAGCCAGGTCTAGGGTGTCTCTTCCTGCTGCCTGCTAATCCACATGTAGGACTCTCAGCTACCTTTCCAGCATCACATCTACCTGTATGCCTCCATTCTTCCTGCCATGGTGATAAAAGACTTAACCTCTGAACTGTAAGCCAGCTCTAATTAAATGTTTTAAGAGTTGCAGTGGTCATGACATCTCTTAACACCAATAGAAACTCTAACTAAAACAACTCCCTTCTGCCTAAGATTGTATGTACTCAGTGTGAATGTAATGACATGTAAAATTTCACTTGTAATGGTAGTCATAAAAACTAATGCATTCTCTCTTAACTGCAAATAATACCCACCCTAGATAATGTAAGTTCCTATATTGATCTTCACTTCTTCTTTTATATCATCCAGAAATTTGCTGTATGTTTTGTTTGTTGCTTATTTTTGTGTCAGTTAGTGATGGGAGTTGATCTTAGAACCTTGTTCATGCAACCCAAGCTATATCTTAGCACAAAGGTGTTTATTATTTAATGTCTGAGATCACATAATCAGTTTCATATTTACTTATAGCATAGGGTGTGTAGTAGGATTATGCTGCTAATGTAAATATTTGTCCTGCCTGTGGATTTAATAAAAAGCAGATTGGCCAAAGGCAAACAGGAAGTGTGGATGGGACTAAAAGTCTAAGAAAACTCAGGAACATCTCAGAGCACACACAGATGCCAGACAAATGCCACTGAGCCACCAGAGAGCTGCCACGAGGAGACAGCAGCAGACATGGAGGAAAGAAGTTGAAATGCTGCTATGAGACAAGGTACTGAGCCATGCAGCTGAACAAGATGGGTTGAATTCAGATGAAGGAGCTAGCAAGTTATATGCCTGAGCCCTAGGTTGATCAGCACAGAATTAATATAAGCCTGTGTGTGATTATTTGAGGCTAACCTCAATTATTATTTGGGCAGAGAGTAGATCCAAGCCTCTAGTTCAGGCCCAGAAAGTCCAGGTCAGAACAGTTTTCAACAGGGGTGGAAAATTGCTTTTAAATCCTATGACTGACACTATTAATTTTTTAAAAGTGATAATATCAATATAATCTCACAAAGAAAAAAATCATTTGTTCACTGCTTGGCTCACCTGTTAAGTGTGGCAACAAACAACAAAGAAACAGAGAAGAAAGGATGTGTTAACAGAGATGAGTGTCAAAGCTGAAATGAAAGGCGGAGGTGGGGTTGCTATGTTAGCAATTGCTGGAAGTTTATTTAAGCTTTCATCCTGTGATGCTGAGAGTCATCCAGGTTCAGGCTGCAAACATATATTCTCAGTGGAAGAGCTGCCAGCCTCTGCAATTTGGGTTCAAACTTGGCTGATCCATTAACATGCAATGATCCCTAGTACTGAACGTCTTCATACTGTTAACACTGACATTATGCAGGTGCAAGAACAGGAAGACCTCCAAGAATCTTAAGGTCAGTTTTATCTTAACTCTGTCTTCTTTACTAAACCCACTGGGAGCCATTTATAACAACTGCTGAAAAGAGAAGGGCACTCTCACCCTGCACTATGAAAGGCACTCAGCCCGAAAAACCATTCTAACTTCCAGCTTTGCTAATAAGCCTGCAGAATGAAGGGCTTAGGAGAACATAGATCAGTGCCAACTGCTTTATTGCTTTGTTGCATGACATTGCCAGTAGCAGACACCTGCAGTGAAGTTTTCTGTTTTTAGAACCTTTTTTTTTTTTAACCTATTTGTATGTTTGGAAGAGAAATTTTATACCAAGTCATCTCCCACAGTTTGTGATTCATAGCTGAACCCATAATTCATATTCCAATTCCATGCTGTTAATTGGCAGCACTGGCAGCTCTTTAGCTCACCAGAGAAAAATACAAAGTAATCATTATTTTGAGAAGTAAAAGAAAACTAATATTTATTATTGATATTTTTCACTCTCTTAGAATAAACCAGAAAGTTTTTCTGCATTTGCCTACGTTGATGCCCACCCCCAGCCCCCATAGATAAATGGAATTTTTAGGTACACATATTTTATTCACAGTAGTCTACTGTGATAATTTTGTGTTAAATAAAATACTGACAAGTTAATTTTAAAAGAATTACTAAGTAAGTCATGACTACATGACATTAAATACTTACTTAGCTACCTCTCATAGCCTTGTAGTTTCTGCTTTGGACTTGCATATCTCACAGTTAGAGAAAGGGACTAATGAAGGATTCCTATATGTATGTGTTTGGAAGGAAATTGTGACTGAATGTTTGCATTTATACATTTGCATAAAAATTCCAGAAAATCAGCCCAACATCCTGTTTCAAGTATCATTAAAATGTTCCAGTATTTGAGAATATTCTTACACACATAATGCCTTAATTCATATGAGATGACTTTAGGGGTATCTGGCTGAGTGTTTGTGTCTGTGTGGGTGACTTCATTGACTGTACATGAAGAACAGCACTTTAAAAAATGAAGAATTTAATGCTGGCAATTGTTCAGGCACAGACTGCTAGCTTCTCAAGGGGGCGCAGAGTGCTTTCAAAGCTCAATAAATAATGCAGGCTGTTAACCTTGTTTTCAATTGAAAACATTTCTCTCCTAATAAAAGTCTACACACTGTGTGCAGTCTTTAGCTTCCCACAGCTCCCCACGATCCCGAGGACACAGTGGATTCACTTGGAAACCACACACTTTGACATATAAACACTACCCGGGAATAGAAAGCATCTTCGTGACCTGCACTTATGAGACTTTGTAGCCTGTATGTTCAGTTCTGAAAAATGCTCCACTAAGCCTCCACCAATTTTAAAGGAATTGGCCGAAATCAGAAGTCATCAGAGACCTGAATATGTAATTCATAGGAGATGGTCCCAGGTGCAAGTTATTAAGTATCTTGGACTACAATTATTGTTTTCTCAAGGAAATATGTGAGGAAAGTACATTTATCTATGTATTTGCTTATTTTAAAATGTGTCTATGTGTTATATTGTGTGTGTATGCTTCTATGTGGGTTTTTTCTCATGACTGTAGTACTCATGGAGGACCAAATGTGTCAGGTATTCTGAAATTGGAGTTACAGGCAGCTTTACCCCTCCTAAGAAGCTTCCAAGGCCAACAATTAATACATGCATGCATGTATGATGTATGCACTTTTATGACCACTATTATTAAGAGCAATGATAATCTGAAAAAAAACTAACAACCTATAATTGTTTACATTATACTTCCTTACATAATTTTTTTTTTCACATTTGTCAGCTATTTTTATTTCTGTGTTCATTCTGATCATATTCTAGGCCCATCTTGCCACCATTTTAAAAATCATAAATTATTTTTACTAACTGAAATACATTCATTATAAATTAAATTTGCATTGAAATTTGTAAAATACCATGAAATAGTCCAACATACATAATCAAAGCATGATCCTAATAAATGTTATCCATAAAATTCAGGATTCAGATATGGGGGTAATAACCTGAGAGATCAGAGAAGCAGTGCAGCAGCCAGTAGAGACTTCTTACCTCTAGGAATCCTCAGACAGAATAGGGGTCTAGATCCTGTCTCCACCTACTTTATATGCCTGTCTTCACCTCCCTAGTGTTGAGATTAAAAACACAAACTAAGTTTCTTGTTTAGAATGGATCAATCTTGTATTGCACGAGCTGGCCTTGAACTCCTGATCTTTGTGCTACCTCCACCCAACTGCTAGGATTAAGAGTATATCACACCATGGCCTGACTTCTATGGTTAACTAGTGGCTAGCTTTGTCCTTTGATCTTCAGGAAAACTTTGTCAGAACACAAACACAATATTACACAACACATAATTGGTACATACTTTATCTCACATAATATTTGTGGTCATAGACTATTTGAAATCTGAACAATTTTTAAGACTATCATACTGTGTTATTGACTTCAATGATATTGTTGTACAATCCTTTATTTTTTTATTTAATTAAATCTTGTACTGTTTAACCAATAACAGCTGTAACCCCAAACCCCATAGTCCGTAAAGTTTTGGTGTCACCATCCTATAACATACTTCTGAGAGAAAGATCTTATGTGTCTGTGATCAGTTTATTTCTCTAAACAGAATGTCTCTTCAGTTTATCCATGTATGTTCTGAAGAGAACAGATTCTACTATTTTAAGGTGGTACAGCATTCTACTTAATTTTAGTATATGTGCTGCCGAAGCGAGCACAGCATTCTACTTAAATTAAAGCCACATTTTCTTTTAAATGGGAACTAAGGCTGATTCAAGGTCTTGGCCACTCTATGTAGAGCTGCATTGAACATGGGCAGTCTCATGTCTACTCAGTATGCTGATGTAATTACCTTTGGATCTATGCCCTGTAAGGGGGCTGGTATTGTGTGGTGTGGTAGTATTCTCTATTACTCACCCTACTTTGCTTGTCTCCAATATTATGTAAAGCTTCCCTTTCTCTTCAACACTGTTACCTTTTATCTTTTTGGTAGCAACCTTGCTTCAAAATATGAAGAAGTTTTGCTAGAGAGTTTATGTTCACTGATCTGATGATTAGGGATACTAGGCATTTTTAATACACTTTTTGGTCTTGTGTGTATATTTGGTCAGTTGTGAAATATCTTTTACCCATCTAAAATCAGAGTGTACCTTTATTGCTCATTTTGATAATAACTCCTTATCAGATAGTTGACTGCACACAGTCTCCCAATTGGCTGTTGTTTCTTTGTAAAATTGATTCTTCCCTTTGCTCTACTAAAGCAATTTAGTAAAAAGTAATCCTATCTCTTGGTCTATTTGCTGGACATTATCCCCTGACATTTCTTTATTCTTTTCCATTCTGTTTTCTATTTTTCTTTTGGACTCTACATTTTCAAATAACCCATCATTGAGATGAGAGTTTCTTTTGTTGTTGTTTTTCTTTTGTTTGTTTGTTTGTATTTGGTCAATACTGCCACTGATCTCTAAACGATTTTCTATTTCACTAATTGTATTAATGAGTCAGCTCCAGAATTTCTACATGATCTCCCTGTTACACTTTTAGATTTTTGTCATCCATTAGTTCCTGACTT